>CAJHUC010002968.1:0-63169 GCA_905146915.1 Ostreobium quekettii
CGCCATCCATCGAGTGGGGATGTGGCTGGGCCCTGCCATCGCCCCCTCGCCAACCTCCCCGTCCGCGTCGCGACGCGCCGGGACCCAATCCGGCAACCTGCTCCTCTTGACCCGCGCCATCAGCCCATCTTTCAGTGCTTTCCGCGGTGAAATGGCAGCGTCGCTCCGTTCGGACCAGTCGCAGGTCGCGGGGCACGGAGGCCTTGTGGGCGCAGGATGCAGGGATGTGACGAACGTGTACGACGCAGTACAATACAAAAATTACCAAAGGGCAGTTTCCCATACAGCTGGTAAGCAACAAAGTATTGTCAGCAGCCGCACACCATGTCCCATCACGACTCACTGAACCCTTATGTCCTGTCAGTACCTGTCCTGTGAAGGTCTTAGGACCTTTTGAAAAAGTCCAGGTCCGTTGAATGACAACCCCTACGGTCCATGGCGTCCTCAAAAGGGGCCAGAATTTGGCCTTCTTTCTCTGCGAAAGTCACCCAAGAGCTCCCTACGAACAGACCAGCCTTTTTTCAAGGGTGCTTTCCATCGGGCCTGTACACACTACGGCCCCTTTCTTTCCGTCTGATGTACCTATAGCCTCAATTCTGTGTGCTGGAAATGAGTGACTCAAAACTGTATTGCATCCCGTCAACCTAGGGGTCCAACCAAACTAGTTACTGCCCTTTTCCTTGGCAAAATGACAGCGCAGCCGTAGCTGACCGTGCTGCCCATCGACTGGCCTTAAAATGACCCAAACTACACAGGTTGGGCTGGCTCTGATTATCCCAATCACAGATTCACAGAATAGGGGATATCTAAGCCTAGACCGCTTTGAGTCAACTGTACTGGAATGTAGCTGACTGCGCACACGTTTTTTCTTGTGTACTGAGCAGTGATAGGACTATCGAAATCAGCCATCTTTGTACGTTTCAAGGGAAAACTGGCCGACTACGTCCGTACTCTTTCCCACCATCTTTTACTCGATTACAGCGATGGCCATTAAATTGAATAGATTGAGCTGTAATCGAACATGGGCACACCAGCTTACCCTGCGCAAACTCCAAATTGTCCTGGTGCACCTGCCAATAGCCTCCTTCCCAAATACGCTGCAGATCTTAAACTCCATGATCCACTATTTACTGTACTTGAAACAAAGCAATACTATCCATCCGTGATGCCTTGTGTAGCTATTGAAACTTTCTCATCCTCCTTTGTCCATCAACTCACATTTTGCCCTTTCCTTTCCTCTTGGCATCTTTGCTTTCTCCTTTCTCCAATCCATATAATGTTCCAACACCTTATCGACAATTCCTTGAGCACATGATTGCTCTGTAAAACTCCAATCAATTTGTAATGCCAAGGTATGATCCCTAGATAAAGAAATTAACCATGGCACGCTAAGCCAAATTGTGACTCATAAATGAGCACTTCCTATTTCCACTGCAAACCTCCACGTATTCCTCACCAATAAAGTAGCTATACATCTTTCAAGATGCAAATCTTCAGCTCCTATCAGCACTACAGTCCCATACCTGTATGCTAATAGTGCACTCCAATTCTCACATAACCATCAAGCGTAAGCAACAAATCAGATATGATTCCATGACACTGATTCCCATACTCAGTCCAGTTGCTAGCTTGGAGATAAAGTCAACAAACACAAAACGATCCTTGGTATAATCTCGATGAAACACCCAGGCCTTGGGCTATAAGCAACCAACATACCTCACACATTACCAAACTCTGACTTCAAGGTATATCCAAGAATAATCAATCACATCTGTGCAGGTCAAACCCTCCTCCCCGATTACCTTAGCACTGCTTGTCCAGGATTGACCGCCACACATGTATCCTCCCAGTCCTCTTTAGACCCCACAGGCTAGGATCAAACCTTTCAAATAGAAATGGGATACAGACCTCCCACCCGTCAACATTCAACCCATCATCATGATATTGCAGTCCCATACCTGCAAGCTTGATGGATGTCAATAGCTATGAAACCAACAATCCACCTTTTCCTTCCATTCTCAATCCAGTGAGCCGAAATTGCACCGAAACCCATAAAGTCCAACATTCTCACCTCCCAAATCCAATGTCCCTATTGTGGCATTCATAATGTGTGACACATTTGTTACATACATCCAACCACCTTTCCAGCACATTCCAAAGAAGTGCCCATTTGCCAACCTCAAGCTTCCAATAGATCCCGCAAAGGAATCCAGAATCTCCAAGAACAACAAGAATGCTGCTCCAACAAACTCAAACACACAAACCAATTTGAACCAACATAAAGCAATCCAAGAGAAACACAATCAAGACCGTCGAATGATCAAGCCGTCAGGATACCAAGGTAGAAAAACCTTGAAAACACCGCTCACCAAAGATCACCCATCACACTCAAGCGCCGATCACCAAACCGATCACCATCAGACACCAATCGCTGTCCACTTCCTCATCACACATATGCACACACTGTCATAGCCACTAACTATTGGGACATTCTCCTTGGTAAAATTAGATGCACATCATCTACAACTTCATCACTCACATTGTGGTGGGCCCAGCTGCAAAATGCAGCCCCAAATCTCAAAGGATAAGGCCTGGAATCAATACTGACTCCCCAATAATGAAGGTCAGAGGCCACATCCATTTTGCATGTCTTCTGATGGCACTTTGATATCTTTTCACATCACGTTTGCCTTTTTCCACATTTCTATATTCCAATCACTTGATATCCCCATCAATTTGCAGCCATCATTTTCTGCCACCAAACTCATGAGCCCTTTCATTTTTACCCCAAAACCAGCCTCTCATAGCTATATTGAAGTGAACCGACCCCAACACATAAATATGAAACGCTCTACCCAACATGATCCCCAATCTGACGATTCTTGTCCATGGCTATCTCAACCAACTTGTCCTTATCTACAGCCAGCAGTGCACTCCTTTCTGCTTCCACATCAGTCTTGAGTGCCTTGGTAACTGCTGCTGCTACAGAGTCAGCTGGGACAACACTATCAACAGGCACTGCATCATCATCGTCCGCTTGTGTCACGTTCAGGGTTGTGACCGCCCTCAGCAGCAGGAATCCCAGCACCAAGCAGGACCAGATCGTTCCTGCTCCGAAACCATGTTCGAGTGCCATGATGTTACAAACAGCTGACAAGGACCGACAGGAGGATGTCTACACTTAGGAACAGCAATATGGCTCAACGATCAGCCATATGCGCTCGATGAGAGTCACCAAAAACACAGCCACTATCACAGCCCTGTCAATCGCCCCCGATTTCTGAACGTACCACTCCTACACTTTTAACAACTTAGCTCATAGAAGCTCACAGGACAAAGAAAACCGCCATAGCATGCACATTCAAGCCCAACAGGACTCTTGGGGTATTGTCAAGCGCTGCCGAAGCGAGGCGCAACCCCAGCACTGAATTTCTCTCAGCTGCTTAATGCTCTGCCTAGCAGCGGTAATTCATCACCGGTCAACGAGGCGACTCCCTTCGCCGCCTTTCACAGCTCCTGAAACTTCGTTCAGTAAGCCGCCAGCACTTCAAAAGACTCCACGCAGCTTTGCCATCGTCGCGCACTGGTCGTTCACCAGAAACTTCCTTCCAATCCACTCGATAGTCAAATCGCAGGCGGCAAAGACGCCACTGGACAGCTGCCAGCACTCCGCCTCGTTTCCGTCCCCACAACGTAGAGTGAACGCGAACGTTCCCTCCCCCTCGTCCGCCGCTCGCCAAGCCGCGGTCGAGTCCACGGCCCCGAAGATCCATCGGTTAGGGAGGCCGGAGCCGCGGATGGCGCCCCATGCCAAAGCTCCACCGGCCCCCGCCTCGCAGCCCTGCTTGACGAGAAAGGCTGCCTCACTCGGGACGAGGGCCTGCCCAGCTCGCGCGTTCCTCGTGCGGCCAGGTCTGGATGCACCTCGCCTTGTCACGGGATGGGCGCCATCCATCGAGTGGGGATGTGGCTGGGCCCTGCCATCGCCCCCTCGCCAAACTCCCCGTCCGCGTCGCAACACGCCGGGACCCAATCCGGCAGCCTGCTCCTCTTGACCCGCACCATCAGCCCATCTTTCAGTGCTTTCCGCGGTGAAACGGCAGCGTCGCTCCGTTCGGACCAGTCGCAGGTCGTGGGGCGCGGAGGCCTTGTGGGCGCAGGATGCGGGGATGTGACGAACGTGTACGACGCAGTACAATACAAAAATTACCAAAGGGCAGTTTCCCATACAGTTGGTAAGCAACAAAGTATTGTCAGCAGCCGCACACCATGTCCCATCACGACTCACTGAACCCTTACGTCCTGTCAGTACCTGTCCTGTGAAGGTCTTAGGACCTGTTGAAAAAGTCCAGGTCCGTTGAATGACAACCCCTACGGTCCATGGCGTCCTCAAAAGGGGCCAGAATTTGGCCTTCTTTCTCTGCGAAAGTCACCCAAGAGTTCCCTACGAACGGACCAGCCTTTTTTTCAAGGGTGCTTTCCATCGGGCCTGTACACACTACGGCCCCTTTCTTTCCGTCTGATGTACCTATAGCCTCAATTCTGTGTACTGGAAATGAGTGACTCAAAACTGTATTGCATCCCGTCAACCTAGGGGTCCAACCAAACTAGTTACTGCCCTTTTCCTTGGCAAAATGACAGCGCAGCCGTAGATGACCGTGCTGCCCATCGACTGGCCTTAAAATGACCCAAACTACACAGGTTGGGCTGGCTCTGATTATCCCAATCACAGATTCACAGAATAGGGGACATCTAAGCCTAGACCGCTTTGAGTCAACCGTACTGGAATGTAGCTGACTGCGCACACGTTTTTTCTTGTGTACTGAGCAGTGACAGGACTATCAAAATCAGCCATCTTAGTACGTTTCAAGGGAAAACTGGCCGACTATGTCCGTACTCTTTCCCACCATCTTTTACTCGATTACAGCGATGGCCATTAAATTGAATAGATTGAACTGTAATCGAACAATTTATATTGTCATGCATGGATGCGTGCACATAAAAAATGCATATGCAAACATCTATATCCGAGAAACAGGCAAAAACTGCTTCCTGCGACGCCTCGCGAGTCTCAAGCGGCACGGTCGATGAAGCGGGTGCCACTATGATAGTGACGCTGGATTATCCAGCGTCCAATTATTCTGTCATTGCTTGAAACATCCAAATGAGCCCACATCAGCACCCCACATCAGCAGCTGACAAATCAGTCGCAGCTGCATGGCTGCCAGGCCAGCCAGCGCCAAACAAAACCACAAACTTAGACTAGACTGGGACAAACCCGGCGAATTGGAGCACTGTGCTGCGTGCGCAAGAGGGACACACAGTGGCAGAGGCTTCTACAACCATGGACGCAGCGGACGACGAAGTTCCCGCCCTGTCGGGATCGACGCTTCTCGCCCTTGGCGACTTTCTCAATGGGCAGCTTGAAGACGCCCTGACAGACGCTGATCCTTTCGCAGAGGACTGGGGACTTTCGCAGGTGGGAATGCCGCCTTCTGCATCTACGCCGGGGCCCTTTGTCACGGCCGTTGCAGTGAGTGGCAGCCCCGCTGCGCACGCCTCGATTGCGGACAGTGGCAGGGTCAATGTCGTTGCCGTTTAGCCTGGTCATGAGATAGGCTTGCTCGCACGCTTTCGTGTTGGCTGCCACTGTCCGCACATTTCTGGATTTTCTGTCTTGTCACCCGTAGGATTCGCTACTCCCTTGCCTCCCGCGATCGAAAGCCGTAACTGGCGCATACGCATTGGTTCAGACACCGAGATCGCACAAGCGAATAAATCCAGGCACCTCCAAACCATAAACGGGGGCAATGAACGCAGTGGATGGCATAATATTCAGGAGTTTGTATCAGTAGTGAACATTGATGGGCTATTTATCAAGCCCTGCGAGTTCATCTGAAGGGGCATGTTTGCATGCTTGCTTGTTGTGATAAATTGTTGAAAATGGGCCCAAGCTGCACATTAGCACTTTGGGTGGCTTACCACATTTTAAGTTTTAGGATCTTCTGAAATGCCAATTCTGGAGTTGTGAGGGTTAATGGCTATGGCTTCTCACTCTACTATCATACATTGGGCACACTCAGTCCAGGACGGGGTTGTGTGACAAGTTCCAACAAATTCAGAAGATGATAGGGAAACAATGGACAAAGGACAATGGCATGCTAAACTGTGGAAATAGAGAACACAAGTTTTGGGAGTGAGCACCATTGTTGATTTGCGTGTTGCAGTTTTGGTACACTGAAGAAACTGCAATGGCAGTTGCTGAGGAGGTGGCCAACATTGTGGGCACTGATGGTCGTGTGGCGTGCATATCCTGTCCTTCCCTCTTCAGATCACTGCTACAAAGTTTTCCAGAGGTCCAATGTCACCTTCTGGAGTACGACACACGATTTGAGGTTTTTGGCAACTTTGTGCATTACGACTACAACAAACCATTGGCATTGCCTGACGAGCTAAAAGGCGCTTTTGACGTCGTCCTGGCTGACCCTCCCTACCTTGTGAGTGGCTCAAATGCAGAGCTTTCTGGCAGTTTTCACATTGAGAGAGGGGAGACTATGTAGTTGAGAATCCGATTCATGCCAGCATCATTGATTCTGCAGTACGCCTTTGGACAGTACAGATAGGCAGCCAAACTGCTGAGGCTAACAATGCGTTCAGATCTGAGTGACTGTGCGGCCAGGAGCTGAGAACGACCATTCATTGTCTCCTCTGACTGTTCAATAGAAGTGCAGAGCCACTGGCAAGGCAGAAGTGTGCACCAGAACATCATCTAACTGTGTTCTTTTCATGCATGAAAAGAGTAAAGAGTGCCTGGAGAAGACAATGACCACAACCATGGCTCTGGCTAGAGAAAGCACCAAGATCAAGATTTTCTTGTTGACAGGTTGGTAGTGTGCCGCGTCCATCGGCAGGAATAGCAACGGCGCCGATGCACAATGTGTGAAGGGTGGTTATGACAATCAGTATTTTTGTGGAGGACGCCGTTGTCGGGGTGCAAACAGGGCTATAGTCACTTTGGATGGGGAGTGTGCCAATCAGTACCTTGCAGGTGGCTGTTGTTTGTTCACGAATTACAGCAGCCAGAATCACACATCTGCGAAGGATTGAGCTTGGTAATGTTTGAACCCACAGGATTTGCCGACATAAGTAGCCATCACCAATAGTACTGCAGGGATATCAAAGTGTGTGTATATGGCGCAACCTGCACTGTTCCTTTGATCAGTGCCACATATCCACCCGCGAACAGAAATGGTGAAGTCCTCACAATTTGGAACCAATGGGAAGCCAAATTGGCTTGGCGGGCGTCACTCTGATGCGTTTGGGGGCAAGGCAGGGCTGACAGGGAACTGTCACCCAGGCGCTGTGGTAGCAAACTCACAATCAACCAAGATGAGAACCAACTTCTGCATTCCCCATGCGTTGAAACCGCCAAACGTCAGTTGTTGTGCAGGCAAGAACAATAATGGAAAGCCCTTCAATATGCCATGGCGTTCTGACGAAATGCGGCCGAGCTGACAGTGCTGTTGATGATATCAATAGCTGTGCAGACGTACTGTCATGCACCAGGGATGGAACCATCATGTGGCGTCAGGAGGGGAGTGTTGGGGCTCAGTACTGCAGTAGCATGACAGCCACGCCATCCAGGCGCTCTTTGTGGTTGCGGTTTGGGTGCTCATTGAGGAGTCAGCTGAATTCGAACACTGTGCCGCAGGCATGTCGCAAAAGACTATTGCATACGAAGGGTGGGGCTTGAGGCCTGCCAAATTCCGCCCTGAGCATCGGAACAAGCTGGGCAATGAGTTTTGCCTATTTTGCAATGGGCAGCCCTCAGAGAGGCTTGGTGGCTGGGACTCAGACATTGACACAGCGTAGAGTATGACGCACCAGATGCGGCAGCAGACACGATGCATGCAGGGCGCGCCTGATTTCAGGATTTTGTTTCCCCAGGCCGTGGGGGTGAACGACAGAGGGTCGATGCACGAGGAATGACGAATCGAACACTGTTGCTTGCAGAGAAGAGAACACGCTGGCCACCTGGTGCTCGTGGGCGTAGAAAATGAACGTTTTTTCCGTAGGCATAGGGGGCAGCACCTGGCTAGAACCTGTCGAATGTTTCTCGCGCATCAGCGACGTACGTGGTGGTGGTGGTGCGGTGGGGGTAGGCGACGGGGTTGGGTGTGGGTGTGGGGATGGGTAGAAGCAGAGGAGGCTGCAGAGGACTGCGTGCGTTGCAAAAAGCACAACGCAGCACGCCTGGGGCCCAGCTGGAAACCATAGGCTGCGCTCTGTCACGCTGTCGCCGTCGTTTGCCCATGAAACGGCGGTCCCAAGCTATGGGCAAGACGTGTGGATGGACGGTCGCCAGTGCACGGTGTTTGGGACCGATGCTCCCTGTGGCAAAGCATGTGCTGTGGCGCCCAGGCAAAGTGCCACAAAGGCAGCTCCCCCACACTGGTAAAATCGCCACACTCGAACCCGGCTTGATGGAGTACTGTGGGAGCAATTTGTGCCAGGCATCCTCATGGGTGTATAGTGCTTCAAGCCCCGTGCCAAAAGAGGCGACTCCCTGAACTGCACCATTTGTCAAATTGTGTTGGCCAAATGTACACATGTGTCCTACTAGCCTCAGATTGCTCCATCATGAACAGCAAAGCTATTGCTGCTGCTGCTGCTACTGCTGCTGCTGCTGCTGCTGCTGCTACTGCTGCTGCTGCTGCCGCTACTCCTGCTGCTGCCACTCCTGCCGCTTGCCTCTGTGCGTCACAAGAATATCCAGCGAGCTTCTTTGTCCGTAACTGGCTTGCACCCGTGTTTGAAGTTGCCAAACTTAAATTTGGCGAACAAGACCGGCCACAGGTACAAACGCCGCCAGTTGTTGACAGACCAAATTGCTCATTAGCAACCACACACTCTACTCTTGGTCATTCCCGTCTTGCACCCATGTTGAATCTGTGAGTCCTGCCTAAAACTACAAAGCCGCCAACGATGAACTGCACTCCTGATGCCACAATTTCCGGTCCATCGAAGCCCCCAAGTGACGCTGCTTTCGCCATCAACGAAAGGAAATGGCACAACAACTCACCCACCCTTCCACACTACCATGCACCGTCACTCAAGGGGCCAAGAATTCCCACACCAGAAAGCGGAGAAGCCCCGCAGGCAGGTGTCCTTGCAGGCACCCAATCCCCACGGCGTCCGAGATCTTCTCACACCGACAAAACATAATCTACCAACAAGCAACTGTTGCATCGTATTAAATAACAAATTTGAACCAATTCCAGGATTGCCCTCCCTTGGATGCGAACTGTGTGCACGGCTGCACAGATGTTCCAAGACCACCTTTATTTCTGCAGATACGCTGCAGAGCAAGCCGACCACACTCCCATGAACAGAAAGTCAACGGTAAGGCGCACGTTAGCTACCCAATCAGCACACACGACCAACACACACCCTGCACTTCCATCACAGGTAAACCATGCAAACATCACGGAACCACCTGAATGACGAACAGGCCAGGTGCACACCATGCCGACTGCTTCATGCACATTCAACTTTCCCCAGGTAATCAGCTCAAGGGGCAGGCTTGCTATCATGCACTGAACATCCGCCACAAGCACCTTATTATCCACAGGCCTCATCCTGGCTTCCCACAATTGCTGCACTAACAACTGAAACTAGCGGGTATCATGCTGCTTGTATTGCCATCATGCCACTCAGCAGTTTCTCACTGGCGGTAGCAAGCCTCTCCACCTGTGACAAACAAGAACAGTCTTTTGTCAGGAGCAAGTTGAAAGGCTAGGACCAGAATGTGGCTGGCCAAGCAGGGAGCTGACCATCAAGGTATGTATGAGGACACTTGGTGCAGTGCTGGTGCAACAACAAGACACAGTGCTGGCGGCCCTTGCCGACACGACAGTGCACCTTGCCAATACGGTGCTACGCTTTGCAGTCCTATGCATACTTTGCTCTTTGTGCACTAACACATGAACCACTCCTCTCCTTAATAATGCACAAGGGGCTCCCACCCTCTTCAACAGCACAAGCCGCCCTGCAGTTGTCAACAGTCCTCACCTGACTCCTAAGGAGCACATTTTCTTGTGTCAACTCCGCATTGTCATGTCGTTCATCTTCCAGTGCCTTCGTCAGCACCCTCACATGTGCATCATACTGCGAAAGCTCAGCTAACAAATCGTTGACCCGCCTGGTTTTCTTTTCCAACTCTGCCTTTGTTAGTGAGAGCTCCCGCAGTGGTGACGTTGGGCTCATGAGAGCGTGCGGCCCTGACCTGCCACCCATGTCGCCACTCCCCATTCCACCACCATATCCACCTGGATACCCAACTCCCTGCCATGGCGGTGGTGCCTGCATCCCCAGGCCTGACACTCCAGAATTTTGAACACCTGACATCGGGCTTTCCCCGTGTGGCAGCGTAAGCCCTCCAGCCATCATGCCTGCGTGGGGACTCCCCACAGGAACTTGCATGCCCCCCTGGGGCATTCCACCCACAGGAATTTGGCCCCCCAAATGGCCCGTGGCTGAGCCAGGCAGTTGGCCACCCCCCTGTGCCATCCCGCCTCCTTGGCCGGCAATGGCGCTGTGGGGGCTGTGCATTATGCCACCGCTGGGCGCAGGAAGACCGCCCTGCAGTTGGTCTTGTGAGGGTGGCATCGGGACTCCACTGAGCGGCATTCCTGGCAGCGGCCCTCCCTGTCCATAGGGCCCAGTTCCCCTTTGTGTCTTCAGGTCTGCAAGAGTGGTGCGCAACATGCTGGCAATCTGGTTTTTGAACTGAAACTCGCTCTTCAGCCGGTCCAGTTCCAGTTGTATCCACTCCTGGTTGCTGCCTGGAGTTGAGGCAGGTGGAGCTGGACACAATGCAAGGCAAAGGATGAGATTGTGTGGGAGGCTTAAGCACAGAAGCTGCACATCTGCTAGCCAGCACAAAGGACACACAACGACAAACCAAAAGTCACATCATGCAAACATGGCTTGCTGACAATACAACATGGGCAACGTCCACAGATTGAAACCCGATATCAGCTTTGCAATGCAAGTGGCATTGTCATGACAAGACTGAAACTCTGGACAAGAAGACTTTTAAGCTCGTAGCCCCACGACCACCACCATAACTGAAAGCCACAATATTCAGCATCTATCAAGTTGCAACCTCTCACACCAACACCATTGCAATCTTGGAAGCCTTCTGTGTGCTCTCACTATGCAAAAATACTTCTGCCGTTGGGTCGGACAAATAGACACGACTTGACAGCTTGTCGACAGCTGACTATCGGCGAAGGCAGACTGACTGCCAAGTCTAGTCCCCTTGTCCTTCATCTGCCCTGTTGCCTCCCTCAACAACAATGCTATGTCTTGACGATGCCTTCAGAGCACTCTGGTGTGTGTGCTAAGTGTGCACCCTACACTGGCCACACTGTTCAATCATTGTGTTCATCCACACCAACTTTTGAACAAGATTACAGTTACCAACAGTTGATAGGAGGTGTGAAACTGGACTCAAACTTTGGGGTGGCAGCTAGGACACATATCTGAGCAGTGATCATCAGCAGCAGCTTCTGGGGCAAGCCAGTAGAGTCCAGCGAGGGTTGAGCTGCCAAAGAGCTAAACTGGCTTTTCACTGCCATCAAGCCCAGTTCCCCAGCCCTAGGTATGCAGCCAAGGATTTTCAGGGAAAGGGTTGCAGATGTGGAAATGGGCACACACAGTGCTCAAGGACCGCATCATGATGCGAAAATCGCGATGAGGTGTTGATCTATCCTGTTTATTCGTGTTTGTACTGCAAGCTTCTACAGCAGGAGAACTGTACCTTGTTACCAGTTGAAAAAAGAAATAGTGGGCAACCTGCAATTATCATTCCTGCCAGACCGCAAGTTGCGGTCTCCAGGAAGGCACATCCATCAACCATCTGATGCGAATGTCATGCTGCTAAATCAGTTTGCAACACACATATCCCTAAACTCTGCCCCAGCTATCTTACAGAGATGGTGCTATACAAATGGCCGCTCCATAACTGCTCCACTTCTGAACTACAGGGATTGAGATGGTCACAACGTGGAAGTTGACTGACCTTGGGGATGATGTCTTGACTGTGGCTGAGTGGGGGTCCCAGTTGCTGTCCCTCCAGAGTCAGTATGCGCCCTGTGTGCACTGTGCTGCTCCCCCGAATCCGTTCTTGCACTCAACCTAAGCTTCAGGCTGCCTTGTCGGCTGCCCTCCTGCCTGCTCCCTTCCTGCCGGCTCCATTCCTGTCGGCTCCCTTCTTGGCGGCTTCCTTCCTGACGACTTCCCTGCTGGTCACCAGACACTGCCAAAACATCCCCATCTCCATATTGGGCAAAGCCCCCACCACTACCAGCTGCTGTGGGCAGCCTCTCGCCTTGTTGCTCGTGGCCCGCACTAACCTATAAGACAACTCCACAAGTCAGCCACGGCAGCCCAATTGTCTGAATGCTAACCTTCCCCATAATTCAAGTGGTTGAAGGGCAGCACAACCAATCTGCCAGTGCAGGTCCAGAATCTGTACCCTTCATGTGCAATTCATTCTGGCTATCCCAGAATAGAGCCAAGCATCTTCCACTATTGTAAACTGCTTCGTTGACAACAGCAACGGGTAATCTGTAACTTCTCCAAAGGAAATTTGCTGCCAGCTTGCTCGAACACACATAAACAAACAATGGAGATTTCTACATATATCTGCAAGTGCTACACCATTCTTGCAACAAGTCCTTGCTGCTGATGGATCTGGCCAAGAACACAAAAACTGCAGCAGACTAACTCATGCTACACGTAGCACGCAGCAAAGTTTGGATAAAATGCTATCAGTTTCATCACTAACACTTGAGATGAAAGCTGGAAATGCAAGCCTTGCATGTTTGCAAGCAAAGACATGAAACTGTTCTGGGATGTGCGCAAGAGCGATGACAACAGCAGCAGGCACACTCGGCCAAGCTTGATGCATGTCTCATCAATTGATCTTGGCACATGTTGTGCTTTGGGAATGGGTGTTCCACAGTGCCACCATCGCATGGTGTAATTCAAAGGCACTTACAGGTTAACACCTGCTCTCATGGGCAAGAGCTGCAACAGTTTCTGTGACCTCAACAATATACATCACAGTTTAGAGATTGGGCCTTACCCCCCCCACCCCCCCACCCCCCTTGCCCTCCACCACCACCACCACACACACACACACACACACTCAACACACGCACCTGCACAGGACCCGCACTGGGCATGTCTGACGGTTGCCTGTACCAGGGGGGCCTGTAGGCCACAGGAACATAGTTCCCACCAGATGGCGCCTGCATTTGTTGGGGTGGGCCAGTGCCCGTCCGCATCATGAAGCTGGACCGTCTCTGATAGTCTATTGACCCAGCGCGCTCTTCTGCAAGCAAGCAACACGTGCAGGCGACCCCGATCATTTCCACATTCACACAGGACGATAGAGTTGCAACGGCGCACGATCACAAACAACACGACGCCCCAAGCTTGCCTTCCCCGATCGAACAAGTGCACTCAAAGGGCTTCCAAGAGTTCAAAGTGCTTCCGGCAAAGCGCCGACGACTCCCGATACCCCTTCCATACCTGCATGCACGCCGCCTCCCCCCGCCTGCCACCTCGACGCCGTCCAGCCCTGGCTCCCCTCCAGGCGCAGCAGCCCCCCGCTGGAGTTGGCGGCCTTGTGGCCCGGCCCGTCGCCCTGTGAACCCCTGCGCGGCCCGCCCGCCTGCCCCCTGCTGTCCCCGCTGCCGCGCTTCCTGCCCCCCCCGGGGAGCGGTATCCCGCTGCGCGGCTGGTCCAGGCTGGAGGCCCCCGGCCGGTGTCCGGGCAGCCCCTTCTCCGCCTTCCCGCCCCCCCCGATGTCCTGTCCGCCCGACACCGACGACGCAACGTTAGCATGAACGGGCTCGATCCCGCGCACCTTTCCCGCCTTTGCCCGCCCCTCCGCCCCACCCTTGAGACCGCCGGCCCTCACCCTGCGGCCCATCGCCTCCCGCTCCTCCTCCAATCCTCCCACTCCGTCGCCGAAGGCGCCCCCCCGGTACCCGCCCCGGTACTGTCGGACGCCCTCCTCCCGCTCGCCGACCGGCGACGCCTTCTTCGCCCTCGTGACGCTCGACGGCCGGCGCTTGAGGTTCATGCCCAGATCGGATCGGCCGCAGCACAGGCAGGCCCCCAGGCAGGGGCGGGGGGGATGCGGGGCCTCGCAGGGATCTGCCGGCGACGGCAGCGGCCCCAGCGTTGGGGAGGGGGCGGGAGGGGAGGGGCGGCCGGCGGAGTCGAAGTCGGAGGGCTGCGCAGGCGGGCGGCGGGCCCAAACCTGCGCCAACAGACAGGCCGGGCCCTCACTGACCCGCTCCCGCCCGGGTGGGGGCTGGCGCACCCCCAGGAGGTTGAACTTTCGGGCGCCCGGGCGGAGCTGCCGCCAGACGGACTGGGCGGGCCTCGTGTGGGGACGGCCCGGATCAGCTGGGGGGCGCCAATCGGAGGCCAGCTGTACAGCACCCTCCTCGGCCACTGCGGGGTGCCGGGGAGTGGGCGCGGCGAAATTGTTGACTGGAAACACCCGCATGTGCATCCTGCATGTTTCCTGGGGGCAACCGACTTGGACGCGACATGCTCTGGGGACTTTGGGGGACCCGGGATGCGGGGACGCGGCCTAGAGCCTCGCAGTGAACAGTTCCATAACGAGACCGGCGGTTCGCAATCGAGAGAGTGGGAGGCCGCAAGGTTCACACTTGCTGGGCCGCAGCAAGGCTGGCGGGCGCACTTCCGACCATGGTTGCCCCCAAGCCAAAACATGAGCCAAAGAGATGCGATGGATGACCGCTCGGAGGTTGGTTGGGTTGCGGCAGCGTTTGGGTTCTGATCATTGAGCAAATAATGGGCACAGCTTTCTCAGGAGAAATACGGAGCTCACGGCTGCCTCCTCGCCTTTAGACTAATATTCTAAATTGATAAAGAAAGTGGAGATCAGTTTCCCGCTGCCAGGAAACTCTATAAGACAATCACACATTGAAGCGGCTGGCGGATAGCCCCAGAACAATTATAGGACAGTCGGAGCACATACGCAAGGACGTGGCCAAAGTTATCCCCGACAGGAGTATGAAGATTGGTGGCAGACTGGCTGTGAATAAGGAAAGGTGCAGACAGCTTTTCTTGACACCCCCTTCCGAGGGTTTTGTGCGAATGGTTTGCTGATGACTGCTGGACACAGGCACATAACTGCTGATCATGAGACAACTGCGGACGCCCTGTTCTGATGGCTGCGCTTGACTGTCCAATGTGAAGCGCTGCGGATTCAGAAGGAAGACCATACCAGAGTTCTGACGACCTGACCGGAATAACTTGCATCGTTGACCACAGCAAGGTCCATTGACCAGTCCCCACTCTAGAAATGCACATCCAGTCCAGGATGACAAATCACAAATGGCAGCAATGGTGTCCAAGCTGCTTTTGTGGTGAAGGAAGTGCCCAGTACCTTAAGCTCAGTCCCGCCCCCTCCGCCAATGTCTTCAATATTCGTAGTTAAAATAACTACTGATGAGGATCAAGGCCCGCCCTGCTCAAGAAAACTGCAAGTTGCTAGCCACGCGGTTGGAGATAACAACAATATTGTGAGATGGCAGTCAATCCAAAGCAACAAATGGGTAGTTGAAACGTGCAGATTTGAGAGCAATGCAATTACATGTAATCAAATTACGAAGTAGATTTATGCACTGGAGGCAATGTCGGGTGTAACTGAACTACCGCAACAGGCCATTGAATTCAAATCTGCCCCTCCAATGGGCCTGGAGTGCTTCTGTCATACCTTCTGCAAACTGCACAACTTTGAGCAAAACAATTTGGCACACAAATCTGCGGTGTGACAAGGAACAATTGCCGCGTTCAAACAGTTATTGTGTGAAATTTAAACTCGCCCATTGATGACAAAGACATACATCAAGTGTACCAGTTACAATCCCGTCGTGAAATTCGGGCATCTCAACTGATAGCCCGCCTTCCACCCAAAAACGCCTCAAAAAGAACCGTGGCCGATTGATGACTTCTCTTGTAGACAACGTGATTATAAAGTGTGGTCAGAAAGTTTGTCAAGAAGAGAAGTTTTTGGAGTATGTACCTTTGGAGAGCAATGCGCCTTCTTGAAAGAGTTTTTGTGCACGTGTGCAAGGGAGTGGGCACTCCCGATTGGATAGACTGGTTGCACAAAAGACAACATTTTTAATTGTCCAAACGCAATATAATGCTAAATCTGTGGCGGCTACAAACTCAGGAATGCATCCTTGCGCTTGGATTGTGGCTTCGTCTCAAACAACGGCAATACCCACCAGCGGGAAAAGGCAAGCTGGTGCGAGGCAGCATGGTCGCACAAATGGTTTCCACACTCACTGCTAATAGGGTGATCTGCTGGGAGTGTCAGATCATTGCTGCAGCATTTTCTCAGAGCTTGGAAGAAAACACTGACGCTGTGGTTGAGTGTGAGTAATCGCGGTAGCTCTTCATCGCAGCTTGTGAATCTAACAATCTTGGGGTTAACGTTTTCGTGACCCTGGTTTCAATCTAGCATTCTGCACTTTGCTGAGATCGTCCGCATACCTTTGCTACGCGAGTACCGACAGCTTTCCACAAATCGCACACATAGGACGAATTGTTCGGGCCACCACAAGACGCTGGGGTCTCAGTTACTGGCAGTGTGGGGTCGCCACAGACTAAAGATGCTTGCGGACCCATCTTGTCTTTGCGGCAAACGCCAAACTGCAGAAGCGCAGAAGAACTGAACTGCAGATCGGGCTCTGTTTCCAGAGGAGAGCCTCATTCTGAGCACAGGATGACAGGCCACACCGGATGCGATGGGGTCCTGGAAATAATATTACTGCCTGCACCAAATCGGTGACTGCTTGCACCAAGTCACGTGCACACTTTGTCCTAACCTCAATTTTAGGGTTAGGTTTAGTTTCGGGGTGAGTTCAGGGTTAGGGTTAGGGTTAGGACAGGTGTAGGTTTAGGTTTTAGGGTTTAGGTTTTAGGTCAGGTTAGTTTTGACGGAGTTGGACATGATGTGCACGTGACTTGGTGCAAGCAGTCACCGATTTGGTGCAGCCAGTAATTTTATGCCGGGGTCCTGGGTTCAAGGAAGACGTAAGCCAAACATGCACCCATCAAAATCGCTGATGACCGGCAGGCAACACGAGAGTCCAGGCTCAGCGCCCTCTCAAGCCAGCGGCTCTGTGGGCCCAGTCGCTCGGCCGAGCACAGCCGAAAGGCACGCACCGCAGCCAACCCATCCCCACGCGCCAAGCGCCGTGCCTTTCGGATGGTGCCGCATCTGTCTGTCCATCGAGCGATAGACGTCTGCGCGACGTTGTCAATGCGCGGTGTTGCCCCACTGGCTGACGTTCAATGACCGCTTTGAGCGTCCTTCGCGTCAGCCTGGAGCGCTGTGGGGGCTCAGAAGCGTCCCACTCCAAGGAACGGACCCAGTGCGAGTTCCGAACGCCTCGTTCCCTGCACTCGCTTGAGAAGCTTGGCGACAGGGCTGGAGGACCGAGGGCTTGATCGGCCCCTCTTGTTTTTCGGCGTCCCGGCACGCGATCCCCGGCACAGAGAATCGGAATCCAAGTCGGAACCACGCGCCTCGTAAAGGCCTGTCGCCGGGCAGACACACCTGGACAAGCCTCGCCTGACAGACCTCTCAGGCAGGCCTCTCGGGAAGTGCTCCACCGCGAGTGAGCCCTGTCGATCACGGGCAGGGGCTGGCACTGCCGATTGTTTTCTTCGATCCACCGCTCCCCCCGAGCGCCAGGCGTTCAGCGCTTGCACCCGGAAGAAGCGCTGGGCCTTGCATGGGGGCGACGCGCTTTCGCTGTGGCCCCCCTGGCCCTGGTGGAGTTCCGTCCTCGCGAGGCGGGCCACCGCACCTCGCCAGACGGGTGTCGCTTGTTGGAAAGATTGATCCCAGTAGACAAGCAGTGTTGAGTGACGTGACAAGGGACAAGGGACAACCTGAACGATCCTCGCACGCCTCGAGGACGTACACGGCTGTGTCAAACCCCAAGCAACCAAGGACCCCCATTGCGAAATGAGCCCGTGAGTCGCGGAGGACGGTCACGATGAATCATCCTTGCAATCTTCAATCAATCAATCGACAATAAAAATCACGACATCGTTGCAAGGAACTGCGAGATGGTCGTCAAAATGTCAGTTGCCAAATGTCAGGCCGATCATGACTTTTGGGCTCAAGTTCAGGTGTCACATCCAATACGGCGGATACTGTCCGCTGGGGCAAACATGGCGGTGTCGGTGACCGTAGCTGGCCCCAGGTTCGTTTCACGATTTTCGTTTCGCGGTTTTTCAGGTTTCACGTTTTGCGTTTTAGGTCTTTTTGTTTTCTTAGTTTCGAAGGTTGTTTTAGTTATTTTGTGTATTTTTGGTTTTTAATTTTGTTTTGTTTTGTTTAGGTTTGTTTTAGGTTTTGTTTCAGCTCAAGTCGCGGCCCACCGGGCGCCCCCGCGGCTGCGTGTTTTGGCCTCACCACACCTCCCTCCAGCCCCTCGCGCCGCGCTCTTCCGCCGGGTCGTGCGCGGCCGGGGGCCCATGAGCCTGTACGGGGACCTGCCACAGGCCAGGCAGTCGTCGTCGGCCGACCCGACCCCCTGGTCGGCCAACCGACTGCGGGGCGGAGGATTCCGAACCACTCTCGCCCCACCCCCCTCGGTGCTCCGAAAGCAGAAACCCCCCGCGCCGCCACCCGCGCCCAGGCCGCAGAGCCGCGCGGGTGCGCCAGCGCCCGGGGGCCCTGATGAGGAGCCCGGTGATGCGCCGTCGAGTCTCTTTGGCCTTTTCGGCCAGGTCGTCGACGAGTACGACCCCGCGAGGCCGAACGAGTACGAGGCCGTGGTGCAGGAGAAGGAGCGCAGGAAGCGGGAAACGGAGATGGAGGCGGACAGGCAGGAGCGGCTGCGGGTCGAGAAGGAGATGCAGGCCGGTGGCGGTTCGCGGCGCGGGCCGAGTCGCTCGCTGCGGATGGGGCGTGTAGCGGCGCTTTTGTCTGGCGGTTCGTTGTGTATTGGTTGGCATGGAACATAACGATGGGAATATCGTGAAGAGTGCTCCTCGTGTGGTGTCAGTTGCACTTCTTCCGCTGTCTTTTCCACTCTAAACCGGCTCAGTGAAGCTGTGTGAATGATTTGCCTGGATTGGGGCAATAGGGCATCCCATTTCAGCATCAACGTGTGCACACCTCCTTCCACACATGTGTTACTTCTCAGTATTTCTTGCTTGCATTCCCCTCAGCCACATATGGGGCGTTGCAATGGCAATGCCCAGCTCGAGAGCACAACTCTCCGCAGTGTACAGTACCCAGCGCTGTGAAAGAGGGTGCCCACAATTGAGGCGGTGTTTGCCTTCTGAATTTCAGGAGCGAGAGCTGCAAAGAGAGAGGGACAGAGATAGACACCGGGAAAGAGATTCGGATAGGGACAGGACCAGAGGCTGGGAACGAGGAAGAGTAATGCATGGAGATAGACATCGTGACAGGCATCATGAAGTGGGCGCTTCCAGTGATGAAGATGACCGAGGAGAGCACAGGGGGCGGCATGGTATGTGGGACTTTGTGCTACAGAGCGTTGCTTATGTTTGTAAACAGGGCAGGAAAGGATGGAGGTCATTGTGGCATACAGTACACATACCATGAACTGCTACCCAACGAAAAATTTGCACTTAGGGGGATGGCATAGTGCAGTGAATTGAATTTCACACTTGTTGTGAAATGCGAAAGCCACTTTGCTGGAGAAATCTGCGCTCGACTCTGTCAAAACCTGCAGAATTGCTATTGTAGTCATGCACTGCAGGTTTGCTGTTGAATGGCAGGGCTTGGCCAGGAGAACAGCAGATCGGCAGTCGCCATGAATTGCTCTGCCAGTGGCTGCGCATGTTGCACGATCTCCTCACTTGATTGCTTCAACAATGGAAGACAATTACCGCATTGCATTGAAACTTCGCAACTTTAAAGGGTGTTTTCTGCTATTGTGGCGTATCAACAAGTCCACAGTAATTGTCTCCACCAATTTAAAACCGTGCAAAAGGAATCCTTGTGCCCAATTTGTATGTGGGACGTAGATCAACAATCTTTCTGCAATCAAACCCTGCCAGTCTGGATATTTAGCAGCTGGACACCTGACAAAGCCATGCATGGACAAGTAGGAAGCTGTATTTGGTTGGATAAGTCTGCCATCCAGATCCACCATATCTGCTGGGGTAGTTGGGTAGCACATCTCTGCCAGCATCCAAGTTGTGACACGAAGTGGATGAATTCCTTTGCTAAAAGACAAAACAGGGCCTTTGCAGCTTGCAGGGGACGATGGGCTGTATGCATCCAATGTAGTTAATGCTGTTCTGTGTCCCTTGTCTATTCGTTTCATATGCTTGTCTTCTCAAACACATACAGGCAGTGGTTGACGAAAATAAAGCAAGTTGAAATCGAAGATAAACTTGTGTCTATTACAAGAGATGTGGTTGCCTATTGTACTTAGTTTTGAAGGGGTTGGCTGTGGCATACAGGCAGGGGTCACAGCACAAGCCGTGGGTCCTCACGTTCGCCCTCACCCAGCGGGCACGATGATCCCAATGCCCAAGGTTCCAACAGGGACAAGGGCATGTCACTTGCCCAGAGAATGCTGGAAAAGATGGGTTGGAAGGAGGGGGAGGGCTTAGGGAAGATGAGACAGGGAATGGCCACGCCACTCATTGCTCAAAAGACTGACAAGCGAAGTGGGGTGATTGTGAATGCTGAGCAGAAGAAAAGTGCAGATATGCCACCCCCAGAGAAAAAGCCTCGGCTGGTATGAGGGAATGTGTGCATGGCGTTGCACTGGGAGTTCATGCTAGTTGTGCAGGATAGCTTCCTTTGTTGATCTCTACCTCGCCAGTGGATGTTGCAGTAAGAGTCTCTTTCTGTAGTTCAATCCTTGCACTTATATTGCATGTCTTTTTGCCTGCCAAAAGCATACAAGAAGTGCCTGTGTGCTGTGTTGCCATTGTGCGTTTGGACAAGTTGTCAGTCTGGATTTGGATTTTGCAGCTGCTGTCTGCTGTGCTCATAAATGGCATGTTTGTGGTACCAATATGACAGGGGGCTGCATTTGAAGGTCAACCCACCAAGGTTGTGCTGCTGAGGAATATGGTAAGGGATCACACAGTGCTCCTCGTCGTCATATTGCAATAACTATACTGATGCTCTAACAGCCTTGCTGAATGGCCTTCCTGCAACATGTTCCAGCCTTCACGTGATGGAAATGTATGAGCACCCCTGTTGTTTGTACCGTATGGGGAGTTCGTTGCCAAAAGTCGTACTTGTAGTGCAACAATTGTGCTACAACACTGTTGCTGGGGACTAGAAGAAAGTGCATGCATTTGAACTATTTCTTGCACCGTATGGGGAGTTCGTTGCCAAAAGTCGTATTTGTAGTGCAACAATTGTGCTACAACACTGTTGCTGGGGACTAGAAGGAAGTGCATGCATTTGAACTATTTCTTGCACCGTATGGGGAGTTCGTTGCCAAAAGTCGTACTTGTAGTGCAACAATTGTGCTACAACACTGTTGCTGGGGACTAGAAGGAAGTGCATGCATTTGAACTATTTCTTGCAAAGTGGGTGGCATTCTCCGCCAATCTCAGCAATTGTTTGTGTTTTGTTTGTTCCTTACATGAATGCATCGACATGACATTATGGCAACGATAAATGTAGCGTGCCATCCAGCGTGCGAGGGCCACATCGGGGCCCACTTATGTAACCGAAAACACGCCTCCAATGGCGGCCACAGCTGCCACTGAACCCCTCGACACTCCCCCACGAAAGCAAGAGAAAATGTCTGCAAGCCGGAAATCAGAGTAATAGACTATTCCTCGTTCACCTCCTTTGCTCGAACGCTGTCACTGACTGAGCTCTGAAAAGCTTCCACTCGGCTGCAATGTGTCCATACCAGATTGCACAGATTTGACACATCAATCCCTTTCGAATTCAGCCATTGTGCACGCAAATCGGTGCGATTGGTCAGTAAGGTAGTGACGAAACCGGTAAGTTTGGGATGGTGCTGTCAATTTTACCAGGGCAGGTCCCTGCTGCTGTTTTTCTGCCAGTATGCTGTGCCAAGGATGTGCATTCAGATGTTTGTGGCGATGATCCTAAACAGCCGCTTTTCAGCCCCTTGGTCCTTGAAGCAAAGGGGTCTGTGCCATCCATGCAACATACAATGCACCTGTTGTTCGGTGTCTGCAGGTTCAGGCAAGTGTGTAATGTTTGTCCTTTGTTGCGGCAGATTGGCCCTGGAGAAGTGGACAACGAGTTGGAGGACGAGGTTGCTCATGAGCTTCAGAGGTTTGGTGTCGTAGAGAAAGTGCTCATCTTTGAGGTGACTGAGCCCGGGTTTCCACCCCATGAGGCCGTCAGGATCTTTGTGCAGTTTGAGCGGCCAGAAGAATCCACGAAGGCCGTCGTGGCCCTCCAGGGAAGGTACTTTGGAGGCCGCGTGGTGCGTGCCGGTTTCTTTGATGAACGGAGATTCGACAACTGCGACCTCGCCCCTGAGCCTGGCGAAATTGATCTTCAGGGAGGCACAGGGACATAATGGGTAGTAGTCGAAGCATGGCCTCTCCACGCATTTTGCGGTTCCATCTCACAATGTAGCAGGTTTGCTAGTTGGATCCGAATATTGTCATTGCCGCAAACATATAGGTGTCTTGGACATGGGTGTTTGTAAATAGGAAGCTCTGGCAATTTGCATACTGTCACCGAATCCAGATGCTGCCCTTCAACGTGGGTTACGGTTTGTGCTCGACAGCACGCCTGGAATCCTTGGCTTCTTTCCCAACACATGTGGTTGGCAAGCAGATAAATATGCTGATGTGCATATCCTCTGCTGAAATGGAGATGAAATGATATGTGGTGCCCATCAGGAAGTCTTCAAAGGGAATAGCTAGCCGAAAATACTCCATGTGCGCAGCCATTGGGCCACATACCATCGCGTTGGGGATCTCACATGGGTGTTTTTTAACCACCACCACCACCCGCCCCCCTACAGCGCAATTGTGGGTCAGTTGTACGTGGTGACTGTGTTGCATTAAATCGTCGACATCAAATGAGTACAAAAGCACAATAGTTCCAGAAACATCTGGTATATGTTTCCAGCGCCGCTGTCCAAAGTTGTGTTTGCTGTCGAATCGGCTCCTTGGAGTTTGCCTGCTCAAATCCGCAGACTGCGCCACGCTGCCGTGGTGGGTACACCAGTGGCCGCTGCCCCTCATGACTTTTGAATTGGTAAGAACAATTTGAACTCGGGCGGCAGCTCCTCTTCAGAATACAGTCTATCTGAGAAGTAAATGCGGCGAATGCGGCAGTTCGCATGGATCTGGACTCGAAGGGTCTCGATGTAATTTGTTCCTGTGGAACAGAGCACAGCCTCAGACGCTTGAGCAGCACCCGAAGGGAGCACAGGCCCATATCAGTCCCAATGGTACAGCATGCAATTATATCCCCAAGGACTGTACATATTTACGCTCTCACTATGGACTGCACTGGACACTTGATTGTGTGCGGTGCAACGTTGTTGGCAAGGACTGCAGAAGATTGCATCTATACTGGTTACCGACGCGCAGGGCAACGGATCTGTGGCAAGGCAAGTGACCAGATGGGTGCTGCAGTTTACAATGCAACAGCTGGATTCCTTGTGTCGAGACTTACCGTATGCTCGCCTTGTGAAATCCGAAAGGTTGAACTGGATCTGGTTCCATCCCTCGTCCAGTCGCATTGGCATTGTGCATATGAAGGGCTTCACGCGCGTGGTTGACTGTGCAGAACAGAAGTTGTTTGTGGGGAGGAGAAACCCATTGCACAGTGAGCTGTATGGTGTGGAAAAGAGCTTTCGCACCACATAACAAGTGGAGGAAACCAGCAAAAGTCCATTGTGTTGCATTACCTGATAATTTGATGCTCTGAACCTCCTGCGCACATTCTTATCATCGAGCACCTGTACCTCGAAGCTGAAGTATTTCTTGAGGTTCTTGATGATCATAACCAGGAAAGGTAGCTTAATGCCAAGTGTCCGAGTGGGGTCTGCCGGGCACGTGATGTATGTTGTGCTGACATTTGTGCTCATGATCTCCAGCACTGAGCTCTGGATGTCCTCATCGGTGATCCTCTTGATGTGACCATTTTGAACTGCAAGCCAATACACCTCGTGTAAATCGAAACATGCTGAATGAACCAGAAGTGCTTGTGGCGCAATCCACCCAACGTGCCTTCAGTGTCCATTGACATGCACCACAAGGCATGCCAGCCACTGTCACAACAAGAGATTCTTACAGGAGGGCCTTAGCACTGCATGAACCACTGCATTCGCCTCCCAAGACTTAAAAGATATGGTCATGTTGTTTGGGAAGTCGCCACCAAGTGTGAAGGGCGCTGTAGTGATAAAAGCCTGTCGAGGATTTTGCAACTGCAGATGCAGGTCCCACAACTCCCAACACAATGTGTTCCAAGGAGCGGGCAGGTTGATGTTGCAAGCTGGTGAGCACAGAGGCCCGCCACCTTGACTCAAACACAGCATAGATGACATGCACCAGTTTCCATTGTACAGTAGTGGAGGGATGCCAGTTGAACAGCAGGCAGGTGGCCTCCTCCCCAGCAACCTGTAGGGGTTTGGGACGATTTGCTCCCCGGTATGGTGCCGACCAGAAACAGCAAGATGTGCTATGCAGCCCCCGTTGACAGCTGTTCTCCGCCCTTTTCTCGCCCTTGACTCCAACATCAGGCTGCGGACGCCTTGCTCATTCCCAGTACTTGACACTGCTGCTGCTTTTCGGCGACAAACGCCCCCATTGTTCAACCGCCCCAGCACAGAGAAAACCCAGACACAGCTGTGGCGAGAGCAGGCGCGCCGCCATGGGTTGCAGTTAGAGCGGGGCGTTGCGCTGCCACGAGCCCGGTCCACATCAGACGCCCCCGGGCGAAGGGACGGCAAGGCCGAGCGCAAAGTAACAACCAGAAACCAGAAGCCCTGCCAAACCCAGCCCAAACGGCCGACGGCGCAACGGCCCCTCCCATCGGCACGTCGCATTCCCCTACTCGAATCAACCGGCCGCATATTTCCCAGCTTCTTACAGAAATGGCGATGCCTCCCCGCCGCGTGGACGCGGACGTCAGGGGGCCCAAATTTTCCGACGGGTCAGTTCCGTTGCGCAACGACTGGCTCCAACCACCGTGGACGGTCTCCCCCGCCTCTCAGGTCGACGCACGAGGTCCCCGCCCCCCTTTCCGCCCGCCCAAGGCGGTCGCTGTCGCACCTTTCTTGTCCCATATTTGCAGCGGCTTGCTGCCTATGCTGTACAGTATTGACAGGAAGCCCGACTGGAAGGTGCTCTTGAACATGGCCGCCTCCCGTGGGCGCGGTGGACTGGTCCAAAGGGCGCCCGGCCGGTTGGGTGTCGTCAACGGGGAGTGGGGGGCCGGTGGTGGTGGGAATGGCGAACGGGAGGGGGCGCGACGGGGCTTTTCTGGGTGCGGCCCGTTCCTGGACGCAATGCGCCCCGATGATTGGCGGGCAACGCGCCTCGGAAGGCGACCGATGCCGCGCTGTGCTGACGAGGCTGGACGCGGATTGCACGCTTTTTCAGGCTGGGAAGTCTGGAGACGCCTCCTTTCCCCTTTTGCTCTTTTTCTTTCTGCACTTTTGCGAGATGGGATGGTGAGGGAGTTGAGTACCGGGCCTGAGCTTGGCTCAGGGTCAGTCATGGTCTTGTGCTGGCTGAACCACCAGCGGAGCTCGCATTGTTGCGGCAGCCCTGGTTCGAATATGGCGATGGACACTGATTGCGTTGGAACGCACTGGTGTCTTCGCCATGCGTGAACATGCCGGCGGGTGGGGAGAATGGGCAGGCAAAAACTGCGTGTGTGTTCACCTGCTTGCCTCTCCCCGTAAGGGGACTGTGGAGGTGGATTAGCTTGACGACTGTGCTGTGCAGTTGGGCTGCGGCGAAAGGGTGGCGATCCCACTGTCTGACACAGTGGAGGTTGCGAAGCGCACGTACGGCCTGGACCATTTCCAGACTCGGCCTGGATGCAACGGTGGTAGCCGCTGCTGTGGAGGAAGAGCGAGAGTGCTGAGCTCGTTGCTTCGTATGTAAGGAAACGGATATCCAGGTTGTGAGTGTTGCGAGCACCACGCGCATTGCGTACAGCCCACTCAGTTGGTGAACACTTCCGGGATATTACTTTTCAGCCCGCCATCCCTTAGTGTTTGATTCGTTGTCTTTGTAATGATTCGATGTCATTAACACCAACAAAACATAAAATACAGTTACAATGCAGACAAGATTCTCCGCTCCTGCTCTTGGCTTCCTCCATACTATGTCTAGGGCAGAAACAAACGAATGAGTTCTACCAGCTCTCAGCTGTGGGCAGCATTCATCCAATACCAGCATGCAATGTGTCTCAATCTCACCCAATCCCCACCGCAACTTGCCGCATGCGCTGAAAAGCGACTTTTTCTCCCATGGCTCCAAGCAACCTTCCATGATACTCGATTGGAAGTTGCCAAGAAATTGGAGACAGCATGCGTACGTACACAAGTCTGCACAAGCAGAGCCCCTCAACACAAGCCAGAGGTATAACAATGAACAATGCAAGAGCAACACAGTCACAACAGCAGGCCTACCCCCTGGACATATGTCCAACTAGCTCTGGCAAAAACAGCAACGCAGATTTTCAATCTATCCCACAGATCCTTCCAGCTTGAGGCTCATCAACTGGTTGACTTCAGCAGCAAATTCCAATGGCAGTTCGTTGAACACCTCTTTGCAAAACCCACTGATGATCATGCCCACTGCATCCTCCATGCCAATTCCACGCTGCTGAAAGTAGAAGAGCTGGTCCTCACCAATCTTGGAGGTGCTGGCCTCGTGCTCAACTTGAGCTGATGGCTCACGAACCTGTGTGCCAGCAATACAGTCATTGCACTTGAAGTGTTCACATATGAAGCAGCATCCAACCAACTGATGACACACCCCATTGCTAGGGAACCCAAACAGAATCTGCCTTCCAGTAGTTATGGTGGTGCGAATGCTGTGCTGTATATCTGTGCTGGTCACAAGAAATCCTGATTGCACACGACCTGACACAACAAAGTCAAGTCATGGAGAGGTCAGCACATTGGAGAAGCAGTGCTGCAACGCAACTGCCAGCTGAGCAAGTGGCAGACCCCATCAAAGGCTCCCATACTGACCACAAGTGCCACTGTTCAAACCAGGTTCTGGAGTCGCACTAAAGGAAGCCTTTCTACAAGGACATGGTGACTTTGCTGGTGCAACACAACAGCCAGCAGATGTTGCTGACAAACTGCTGCGAGCATGGGCTTGCATATTCACCCAGTGACCTGCTAGGCAGCATCGCCCTTTCAGCAATGCAGGACAACTAAAGGCAAAGAAGTGCGTTGGACTGCAAACAACAAAATGGGGATATTAACAGTGTTGACAACAGAAAAGATTAACGTCAGTCAACAGGTAATTCTGCAGAGGATTACAAATTGAATCGAAAAGAATGGACATGGTCAACTACCACTTCGACATGATAATCTACAAAACATCAATCCATACCATTTACAAGTGGCCAGTAAAGTGGAGTTTCCCTAGCACAGGGACATCAGTGAATTCTCTAGCTCTTTCACACCATCACCTGGATGTATGGATATGTATTGGCACCAGCAGTGTCCCCAATCAACATCGAGTCGCACTGCGAATAGTTCCGAGCATTCTTTGCACTGGGTTGGACCTGAACCAACCCCCTGTATGCATTCAACGACTGCCCAGCAGAGATGCCCTTCGACACGATCCTGCTGCGGGTGTTCTTCCCAACGTGCACCATCTTTGTCCCAGTGTCCGCTTGCTGAGCATTATTTGTAAGAGCAACAGAGTAAAATTCCCCAACAGAGTTGTCACCCTTCAACACGCAGCTCGGATACTTCCAGGTGATGGCGGATCCAGTTTCCACCTGCATGCATGCACAAATTGGATGTCTCCCTTGCGTCCACTTGGTCACAGTCTCTACAGAGGCAGGCATATTTTAAGATGCGAGTGCTGATTTTGCAGCTGCAGGGCTGGTTGGACGATCCCCGACCCCACCCAATAGCTGAGTTCACGGACAGTGTGCCACTGCTCTGTTACTCGACGATTTAGCACTTGTGTTTGGCCAGCAGCAGATTTGGTTCCTAAAGAACTGCACCTTTGGGAAGGCAGATCATCTACTGCAGCACAGCAACAGACAGCTTCATGCTGACCTGTGTCCAAGAAATCTTGGAATCGTCACCATGGCAAAGCCCCCTCTTTGTCACAAAATTGTAGATGCCACCCTTCCCAGTCTCATCTCCTGCATACCAGTTCTGTACTGTGGAGTATTTAATCTCAGCATCTTTGGCAGTAGTGAGCTCAACGACAGCCGCATGGAGCTGTAGAACAACACAGCAAGCAAAGCAGCTGATTAGCACTGAGTAGCCCACTTGCCAACAACTATGAACTTATGCGTTTCAGCACATCACAATTTAGTCAAATGTACACTCAATCAAACAAACTGGAAAGATCAACAAGGGATGCAAAAACGATGGTTCAAATTGCACAATCTTGCAGTGGACAACCAGCGAAGCCTGCATCTGAGTGGCATCAAACCCTCTTGCATGCAGTGTTGCCAGACCCCACAATTGCTGTGCCATCAGCTTCCCCATTCGCGTCGATAGCCAGTGTGCAGCAAAACCCTGAGCTCCACAATCATGCCACCATTTTCCCACACCATTTCCCACACCTGATTCTGGTCATAAGCTGGGGCTGTGCACCCCTCCAGATAGCTCACATAGCTCCCTTCCTCGGCGATGATCAATGTGCGTTCAAACTTGTAGAAAACACAGAAACATGTCAAGTACCTTATAAAGTGCGACAGTAGTTTCCCAAGTTGCAGCACCACGAGCGTTGGCGGCGTGTACTCAGTGAACAGAATAGGAATACTGTCCAAGAAGGTCATTAAGGGGCAAAAAGGCCTTGGGATGTAAGAGTCCATTTAAAGCCAATACTTCTGGCAAATGAGCAGGAGCAGCACTTTTGTCCTTGAAATGCAAGTAATTCTCCATAGGCCAGTTTCTTGAGGCAGGCATGTAGCCAGTTGAGCCGCCCACAACGTCCCTGAAAATGCATACGTGGCAGTAGCAGACGTTCACTGCAGCCTTGCCTGCCATACCTGTCCTGTTTCGCTTGCATTGATCCTAAAGTATGTTGAGAGCTCCATAGGGCAATGGACACCTTTTGGAATGTACACAAACGATCCATCGGAGAACACAGCTGAATTCAGAGCAGCAAAGTAGTTGTCTGCGACAGGAACCTGCATAACAGCACAAAACACAATCACTTCTTTTGCATTTGTCAGCAAGCACTCCCACTCACGTTTAAAGCAATGAAGGGTTAACCACAGCACCTCAAGCCAATTGCATGGGTGCCTAAAGGGACCCTTCACATCGCACTTCACTCGAGACCGCAGGGCAAACCTGACCTTGTTCAACCGTATCCACAAACAGTGGTTCACCCTTTACTTGATGACATGCCCCACTGTCGATCTGGCAGCCATCTACAGCAGCTCTGAATGGACTGGATAATCCTTCTTGCACGGCGGCTGAAAATCACATGCTTTTAGACCTGCCAAAGTTTGACCACTCATGGCATCATTGCATCCTGGGTAACATTTGTCTCGACTGGATGGTTGACGCTGGCTCTGTGGTGGCAGGGATAATCGTACAATGCAATACACATTACACAATTTGCCTCGATGATACATAGAAGGGACCTTGCATGCTGCAGGCCGTGACCAATGGGTATTTTGCACACTGGGTGGTTGACACTGGCTCTGTGGTAGCAGGGGTAATCGTACAATGCAATACACAATACACAATTTGCGTCGATGAGACATAGAAGGGACCTTGCATGCTGCAGGCCGTGACCAATGGGTCTTTTGCACCATTCGATGCAAGACACATAACGGTTGCAGCTTTCTGAACTTTGGGGGTTTTGATGCATATCCCTGCCAGACTCGTTCCGAAACATAGAACACGACGGAAGTAGGTCAAATATAAAAGGAATGCTGGGATGGAGTTACTGACAGCCCCGCCCCCTGTCCCAGGTGGGCCCCAGGGTTCCATTGCTCACCACGCTCCCAAGGTGCTTCCTGACCAACTCCGGGTAGTCCTGCACCGCCTCCGAGATGCTGCAGAAAACCACGCCGTGTTTCGACAACTCCTCGCGGAACGTGGTCGCGATGGACACCGAGTCGAACACGGCGTCCACAGCGACGTTCGCCAGTCGTTTCTGCTCGTTCAGCGGGATCCCCAGCTTGTCGAACGTCGCCAGCAGCTCGGGGTCCACCTCATCCAAGCTCTGCTTCTTCTCTTTCTGCTTGGGCTCCGAATAGTAGCTGATCCCCTGATAGTCGAACGCCGGGTAGGCGTTGTCCGACCAGGCGGGCTCCTTCATTGTCAGCCAGCTCTTGTACCCCCGTAGGCGGAACTCCAGCATCCATTCCGGCTCCTTCTTCTTCGCGGAGATCGCCCTCACAACGTCCTCAGACAGGCCCTTGGGAAACGTCTCCGACTCAATGGCCGTCTTGAAGCCCCACTTGTACGGCTTGCTCAACATCTTCTGGATGTCGCGCTTCTCCTCTGACACCTCGCTCCCAGTCCCCGTGGTGGTCGCCGTCGCAACGATTCGCGCAGGACCCCGGGACGGCGGTGCGTGCAGGCACCGGCGCGCCACGTGGACGCGGCCGGACGGGGCCAGCGCCGCTGGCAGCCACGGCGAGCAGCCCGCCAGCTCCGCTGCTCGCTGCATCGCTCGCTTCGTCGGGTCGTGCGCGCGGTGAAGGCGGGGGGCGTGGTGTGGAGCCCGGGTGCTGCGCAAGCGACGGTGCGTGGTGCGGGCGTCGAGGGGGGCTGTCGAGACAGTCTTTCACAATCCAGCACCAAGTATCCAACGACACATCGACATATCACGCACTTGACCAACCACTAAACAAAACAAATCTCATTATCACGTGCCATCTTGACGGTGTGTTTGTGGCGCCTGGCAATGGCGCCGCGTTTTCGATAAAGGACTACCACAGTCCGCTCTTCCCACGAGTGGCGCACAACAGTGGACGATGCTGGGCATTGCGTACACGCAGGATCCTACGTACGATGGCCTGGATAAGCCGCCGCTGCAAATACAACAAAGGAAACGCACTCTGGTTCTGAGTCGCGTTGAGCAGACTTTGGGGGTGTGATGAGCGGAATACTTATAGTAGTTGGATGAATGGGGAGGTAAGGTTAGAGCTGGCGCAGCTGTCCTGTGCAGTCAATGAATGTGATTCTAACTGGCCACATTCCCAGAACGATAGATACCGTATTTACCCGGTATTAATACCGATATTGGTATCCACCCCTTTCTTTGGGGGTTGAAACCAAGTTAGCATCCATGACCCGGTGCCAGTACCTACCCCCAAACCTCAGCGAAACAGAAACGAGGGAACGCGCGGACAGTGGCAAGGGTTGTCGGTGGCTGGTGTTGCGCCGCGTTGCCCAGTCTGGGCCAAACCACGTTCCCAGTAATTCGCGCGTCGACGATGACGATCAGGTTGGCGTGGATGCCGATGAGGGAGAATTCGACAGGAGGCCTGCAAAAGGCCATGGGGTTGACTGGCTGCAGTTGGGGCTATTAGCACAGGATCGCTGGGCGACGACCGAGGCCAGTAGGCCCGATCAAACAAGCGATCGAGAAACCAAAGCCGCCCTGGTTTCTACATTGAGTCAACCTGATTCCCGGCCGGCCAGAGCGGGTTCTGGTGACGCCAACTAAGGGCGCCCCAAGTCCCAGCGCCAAGAACGTGCAAGCGACGGCGCTGGTCTGGGCGGCCGCCGTTGCGAAACAGCACCTCACAAACTGGCTTAGACAGACCGGGGGCGGCGCGCCGCGACGATGGATTTGGCCCCCGGCGCTTTGTCGGGCTGATGCCGGCTTGGATAGCTGATGGTATCTGTGATTGGCCAATCACACAACCCATGGGTTTGCGGCCTGGCAGCTGTGCAATTGGGGACGAGCCCTGCCTTTGCAGCCTTTTGTGGGCCATGTCTGCCCTCGTTCTTCGCATCACGGAGGCAAACACGCCTCGAGCAGTCCAAGGTACACCTACTAGCCCCAATCGCCAGTCACTCCCACCTGGTGGAGCCCCAAGTTCAGACTCTGGCTCCCGTGAAGAGGCTGACATCTTTCAGTAATAGCATTGTCGCTAATAACATGGTGTTGTCATGTGGTGTCTGAATTGCAACTTGGAATTGGCGATGTTGCTACCTATGCACTGCATCTTACGTTATTTCAAGCCTATTTTGGGGCCATTTCACGATCTATGTTCCAAAAAAATTCTATGTCTACTCTTGGATCAGGGGTCTAAACTGCGTTAGTATCCATGACCCACTATTACTATCCACCCCTCATTTTGGGGGCCCAATGCACGCCTACTAATACCGGATAAATACGGTGTTTATGATGGACTACAGGTTGCGATTTCTGGCGCTGGCAGATAATTGGTGGCTGGCTGTGCGGTTGTGGAATCCAGCAGGCGCACAGGTTGTCAACCGTCCCGGGACTGTGTACATCCCATCCCACATGCAGTGGGCAGAACTGCTTTGCAAGTAACCGTATTGCCACGTGCTTTCAAGCCAAACAATCTACCACGACGACTCCTGCACATAGCTGTGCCCAACCACCAATGCAGAATAGCAGGGAGGGAGTGCTCGCTCCGACGAGCAGAGGAATGTGTGATATGGAATTGGACGATCGTACCTGGCACGACTCATTTGTGCCAACAACAACATACCTGTGTCTGGGCCCAGTGTGTGTAGCAGTGGTACGGCTACAGAATTTTGGGAATGTGTGCAGTGGTACGATCAGGCCTGTTATTTACGTTCACGCTTTTTCACGAGAAAACATAAATTTGCAAAAGGGGCTATTTTTGCGGCTGTGTCTACGTTCTGACAGACAACAGGTCACACGACAAAAGTCGTGTACAATTATCAGTCCTCCACCCGCTCGAGCATAGAGAACATAACGTCCACCTCGCTCTCGGCAAGGGCAACGACGCCGTTGAGAGCACAAGTTCGTTTTGTTCGCACTCCAGTGCGTCTGGCTGCCACTCCCTTACTCTGTAAATCTGTGTGTACTGTTTTTATTTACAGGAGTGGGTATTTACGTTGTATTTATGTTTTGCGCCTGTTTACACGTGAAGACGTAAGACGTAAAGCCTATTTTCATGCATATAAACGTAAATGCATCAGGTTTTACGGTGCAAATAACAAGCTTGGGTGCGAATGGAATAACTTTGCATCAATTGGGGAGGTGGTACGGCATGTGCTGTATTATTCAAAGGGCGGTTTTTGCACCTGTTACAAGATGTTTCCAAGGCAGGTGCCCATGATAGGTGCGGCATGCCTATGGTACATTATGCAAAGGCAAAATCTCAGATGCAATGACCTCCTTTCATATTTACCCAATTAGCCCCATCAAGGGCTGATAGATCGTGTTTATTATTCACTCGGTAGGAATTTTGAGTAAATTGGTCACAACATGACGTACGAATGACATCTACATACGTTAACTATCGTCAGTGTAATTGTCATCCAAGACATTTTGATGTCATTTCTTCCCATTTGATGTCTCCATTTCTATAACCGTGTTTAATCTGAATGACAAGTAACTTCATCCCAAGCCTCGCATCCACTATCACATAACAATATCCTTTGGGTTTTCCAATTATTGTGTAATGCCATGCAAATTCCAACATTTTTGTTTTCCTAGCAAGCTGTTGCAATCCACGCATTTTCCTCTGCTAGACATTGCTATGGCACCCTTTAAAGGGAGTTCTTTTGAAATTTCAAAAGAACTGACACCGCATAATTTGCAACTTGGCCCCACGGGGATCCATGGAATGATGGCTAAATTTTGAAGCACACAAACGACAGTGCACGGGCCAGCCGCAGCATGAACTCATACACCGCACTGGCAAATGGTTGGATGTGCTCTTCAATTGGCCATTGGCATTGGGACTCCCAATGCAACAACTCCGAGTTGTAGGCTCACAGAACGGAAAGAGCGTCGAAGGCATTCAGGAAGGAGCCCAGTTGTTAGGTGATGGGCAGGTGAGATTTCATATGAACATTTTAAGCCCACTGGAGTCGGAAGCAATCTGTGTTGCAGGTGCAGCATAGTTGGCATTTTCGAATCGCCAGCTCGACCAGTGCATCTAAATATTGCCTATAATTTGCCGCAACAGCTGTGTTTTTCTTGGCCGTGTCTCTGGTTTTGCTAGATATCTAGCACGGTCAATTGGAATATCGATATTTCCAATTGATCGCGCTTGAAATGAGCTAAGATACTGCTGAAGAAAGCGGGAGCTCAGCCGTTACTGAAATGCTCTGAGTCTCATGTGAGTTTCCTTGCGCAGGACTGATATTCGGAACACAAATTACACTGTGCTCTGACGCTGGCGCCCATGATTTAGTCGACCGACTGACTGCATTCTTCAGTGATTCATTGCGCCTCGAGTTTGATTGGAATGTGCGCTCGCCCCTTTGCTCATCAGCCATGAATCTGCGGGGCGAAATGACGCCATGTTGCACATATTTCAAAAAACTCATGAACAGCTTTCCTTGCTGGTTAGTTGCTTCGAATCAGTTTCCGCTTCTCATGTTGAGCTCAGGCCGTCATGTCCTACTACCAGCGGACGCGCCTTGGGTCCTGCCAGTCTCAACGTCCTCAGGAATTCCTCCAGCATTTCCCTTCGATAAGCTTATGCATGCAAAGAGTCCGATGTTGGCCAACATTATGTCCATGGGCAGCGGCGATGAAATTGGCATCAATGGGGCGTTGATACAGTACAATACCAAAAGAAATGGCAATCATAGATTACAAGATTGGCTTCAGAATGTGCAATGGGCAAAAATTTAATATGTTATTTATCAATGTCATTCATTCAATTGCAGCTCGGCACTTTGAATTATATCAAGATATTCCTGTGACATACCCAAGAAATAAGTATGAACCAAAAAATTGTGTTGCAAAACCATCTAGATGGTTGCTGATGGGACAGGCCGAGAGGCGCCACATTTCTGCGCACTACAACAAACGCAACCAAAAATATACAATAGTTACCCCATAAATGTGTATATGCGAGCAAAACACGTCTATTTTCTCAGTTGAAGGTGCCCTCACCTCCTTGCTCCATGCCCCTTATTGCATACTAGGGTACAATCACAAGGGTGATATTGGTTGCATTTACCACAGCCGTCGCCGCAATATTGACCATGACTAGTCCTGCATGATTTGAAGCTTCTTCCGAATTCTCCATGTTGCTTCTGCTCGGAGAAAGGGCGGCCAGGGGGAAAGTCTGATCCTCGGCTGGAATAAACTCACGATGTGTTCGAACACATCATGTGCAAATTCACACAACGCTGTCCGGCAGGCTTGGATTTGTGCCGTTGAGAGATGGATTTGAAGATTCCTGTCAATGAGATACAAAATCCCTTGGCCTTCAATTCAGAAACACAATCGCAAGGATCATCGCTTGAGGATATTCATTTTCCTTATGCTGCATTTCGTCATGGCGCGGCACATGAGCGCAAAATATTTATGCACTTGGCTTGCATGCACCCGTTTCATTCGAACTATAGATGTTGCAGCATCAAATCATTTGCAAAATGAGAATACGAATCGCGAAGTGAGCGCTAGTGGATACAATGTAATATTGCAACACTTGTGTATGGATTCCATACGATGGAATTACCTCTGGTGCCGGCGATTCTTCCTCGTCTGTCTCACTGGAAGCTCCTTGGTTATTTCTCATATCGGTTAGATCCACGTCAAAGTGTCTAACGCACATCGGGCCACCTTGCGTGTGCACGCCGTCGTACTCTGACAAGCAACTTCCGCACGTTCCCCCTGGGTATAGAACGTTCGTGCGAGCAGTGCGCAGGTGCCTGCCATGTGTGTACATTTGAAGATGATGCCAGAACGAAATTCTGTCCACATGCCGTCAGGGATACAGCATGCATTGCATGACGGCAGTTCTGATTGCATCAATTGCACCTCGAGCACTGAGCCAACAATTTGCCGTCAACCTTTTCTTGTCACAATACGTTGGTTGCAGCCGAAGGAGCCGTGCGGTTTGCAGTCGTTTCCGGGAACTGTTAATCAAGCCGAGAAGACGAAAATTTTGTGGAATAGAACACAGTGCGCATATTCTCCACGGCTGCAACGTGCAACGACACCGACGTTCTCGATTTGTGATACGTCAAAGTTTGCTGGGATCTGCAGAAGCCGCAGGCCATGAAGCTTAGCAGTGCCGGCCACTTACCCGAATACCCTTCAAAGCAGTCGCAGGCGCCTGAAAGCGGCACACCGCGAGCGGACCGCTCCGCCAAGGCGCCGTTTGCTTCGCCCACAGGCGCGTGTCTTACAGGGAACGAGCAATCCTCAGGGCAGTCACCAGCGAACGTCACGTTTTCTACAGGTCGTGCTCCGTACTCGCAGACATTGTTTCCGCACACCCCGGCACCGCCAAAAGCCTCGACTGTGGTCCCGTTGCCTATCAGCAGTACCCCGTTGAGTGCTTCCGCTAATGACACGCCAGCGTCTCGTCGTACCAATACCACGAACACCAGTAGGTCTCCTCCTCCCAAAGCCTGGAACAATTGTCATTCCTGCTAGTCACATATGGATTTTTGGAGCGACTTTCTATAAATGCCCCCCTGTCCTGTAACGGACGAGCACACAAAGTTGACATGTACCGTTTTAGACGAATTACAAGGCAATGATGTGGAATCCGTGAGTTGAAGAACACGATTTTGTCGTTATGTACTTCGTTAAAAGACGGTTTGCCGAAGCTGTGGCAAGAGTGCTCAGGAAGTCTTTTCTTTCTCACCGCTCCTAGGGGCTGCCGGAGGGATTCCAGTGGGTAATGCCCAGCTTCATGGTGCTGGGTGCTCGCCGTTGCGGAAAATCCCGAGCTGGGGTGATGCGAGGCCAATTTCCTCAATCCTTGCGCACCGTTTGATGGCACCATGAAAGACATGATCTCCGCTGACTCGCTGCTGATTCCCGACACCGTTGCAAGCGATTGTTGGAATGTGACAGAGAATTGCTTGGCAGGGGCGCCATGGGGTTCATCGACAGTGGCAGTGGCATCGCTGGCGTAGGTCAGCAGCGTGATCGCAGTGTTGCACGTTGTCCCGTCACCGTTGCAGGCCCCGCGTTCATCGACGCTTCCTGTTAGCAACGCACACATGTCGATATATGCCTAACGCTCTCACCTCGCAAGGCATGGTCACAACCACATAATTATGTGGGTCCGCCACGGACTACAGTGGCCACGAAGAAATGTTCCGTTCCATTCCCTGCAAATTGGTCGGACGTGCAAGCAATTTGCTGAGACAAAAACCCATTCTGGAACAGTGATGTCCAGGCCGAAGGAGCGTGCCTGGGCCATTTCATTCCAGTCAACGTCCAACTCGTGGCGACGTGCAGTCTCACTTGGGCTCGATTGGGGTGGGACGCCGCTCACAACAATCAGCAGTAGCGGCGGCCGCGGCCCTCCCCACCTTCGCAGCAGACGCCAGACGCGTCGAGTGTCCCCGAGCAGCATGCGCCCCTCGTGTCCACTGCCACGGCGGCGCCCTCGCACCTGCCGCACGCGTCCACCGCTCCCGAGCAGTAGTTGCCGAAGCCGTCCGGCACGTCGCCCTCGCGGCAGCACGCCCCGTCGTCGCCGTCAACCAGCCCCGAATCGCAGCACCTCCCATCCGCGTCCGCGACGCGCGAGGGGCAGCAGCTTGGGACGTCAGCCCGGTTGCCGCCATTCGATCCGCCGCACTGGCAGTGCCTGCCGCCGACGCCGTCCTGGCAGTCCCACCTCCGATCGCTGCAAGTCCCCCTGCCGCCGCAAGCGCCATCCGAGTCGCAGTAACCACAAGGCGTCGTTGCGCAGACTTGTTCGGAAGCTGGCTTGGGGACGTCCGCGCACCGCCTGCCGCGCCTCATGGCCACGGAGGCGTCGGCGCAGGCCACGTCGCGCCTGCGTTTGCCCCGCCTGAGGCGCCCGTCGGCCTAGCCGGCGCACTCCTTTGTGCACGCCGACCACGACCCTACTCTCCAGGCGAAGCTGCTGGCTGGGCACGGATTGGTGTAGCACTCCCGCTCTTCCGGCGGCCTTGCGGACGGGCAAGAGTCGTCGCCGACAGGCACGCCGTCTCTGGCAAGCCCCCGACCTCGACTGGCGGCCCCCGCCGCACGTCTTTGAGCACGGAGACCAGTCGGTGGAGTTCCAGCACACCCCGGAGCAGGGCTCCAGCAGGCAGCTCCGCACCAGGGCGCCCGTGACGAGCAGCCTGTTCCCGCACCTGGTCTGGGCGAATGCAACCTCGTCGAAGATGACGGCGTGCCTGGACAGGCGCAGGAGGTGCGGCACATTGACCTGGGCGGTTGCATTCGCAGATCCCCCGCGGAAGCCCCAGCCGGTGGCTGGGCAGGGTTGTGTCGAATTGCGAGGTGCCGCTCACCTTGTCAGCGAGTGCGTCGGCGGGTTTTATGCAGTTTTCGGGTGACACCATGCGGCCCAGAGGGTCCGTGCAGACGAACGTTTGCAATTGCGCGCCCACTCCGCAGTACCCCATGCACCCTCCAACGTCTCGCGCCTCCGCGTGGAGTTCTCGTACGGCCCCTTGCACTCCCGGGACGCCTGGGGCTTCGCACCCAAAACCCTCTCACACAGGGAGTCCGGTAAGGCTGTGTCTGTCCAACCTGGAGACGCACATGTAGCTCCTCTCCTGCACACCCACGCCGCAGCCAATGGAACAGGGCAGATGATCCCCCTGCCGCCAGTCCAACATCGCTGGCGGAGGCGGCAGTGCTGGTACATGGCTGGGAGGTGTGGCGTTTGAAGGGTTGGTAGCCACAGGCGGCTCCACAAGTATGGGCCGCGGTGGCGGTTCCCTCGCAGGTGGCGGTTGGTCGGCTGGTGTAGTACGCCGCCTAGCTGGTGGTCTGACTGTCGTGGACGGAATTTCAGGCGCCACCCCAACTGGCGTGGGTGGACGCGGCGTCACTGGGTTGGGAGATGGCGGGACGGGGACGGGGTGAGGGTTTTTGGGGGAATGACCTGCAGCTTCCCAGACCCATGCTGGCGTTGCACACCAAGTCGCAATCCCCATTCGCAACGACTTGGACATCTGCGAGTGACATCCAGGCAAAGCCTTGCGCTCCCTTGCACAGCCCTCTGCCGAAATCGCTGTCCACTGTACATTTCCTTCCCTGCACTGCCAGGAGCGTGGAGGGCGGGACATACGCGATCGCTCCAGGGTAGCTGCACTTGTGCTCGTTGATATGGCAGACGGGGCAACCGCATACCCTCTAGGCCTTGTCATCCCATTGTTTGCATTGTAATGCGCATCGGCCCTGGATTTAAGCATGGGCAGAACGAAAGCAAGTCCTGGCCTAAATGCCAGAACAACAAGATTTGGAAAACCGCATTTGCGCATGTGCGATGAGCTGTATCAACCACATCGTACGAATCGGAAAGTTTCCTGGGCATCCACATTGCCAACTCCCTCGTGCTCTACAGAGTGAGGGAATATATCCCCTTCCTAGATTGATGGCCATATTGGAATTTTGCTCCTTATCTTTTTGATTTCATTTATTTGCCAACACAAAAACTTGCATTTCAAGCTCAGTGAAGATTTGCAAAACACGTGACCGTTGATGTGTGCCAGTTTGCATTAATCCCTTGAGCACCAATGCCAAGAGTGGCACTTACCATTCATGTCCTCAGTAAGCCTTGAAAAATATTCAACAAAATATTTGCAAATGTGTTTCATACATCTTCTCCATGATGATTATTCGGTGGAATATGAACATCTTCACAGAGATTATCTACATCACTGTGCTAGTGCATTTGCGGGTTAGTTTATATTTGTATGTGTATGCGCACAGCGTGTATTCATGCGTGTTGTATATATCCAACAAGCATGATTTATCTTGGTTGCGGCATCGTATGCGTAGTTGGTGATGGTCTCTCGAGGGCACGTGACGTACGCGTGGTATCCGTAGGAGCTGCGTCGGCAATTTCCACCTGTCGGCATCGAAACAACGCTCATGTAAAACGTATGTCACTCATTCAATGTTGGTCCTGGAATCAACCTCACAATACTGCATGCGATAAAGCATGGGATAGAAAACGTGCACACAAGTACGTGCTGTTTGGTGCTTCGGAGATTTATTTTCAGGATTGTTTTTGCCGGCAGCCTGTGCTCATGACGCAGTATGGAAATGACGAACAAAAGTGTCGCATAATCTATATTCTGAACACGCCAGTACAATTGACAAGATATGTTTCCGTCCATAAGGAAACATATATGTTTCCTGTTTCCATACATGTTTCCCTACGTAACTATATAGCTACGCATTGCATGAAACATTTCCGAAAATTCAGGTGCGGCTAGAATTTTGGAGTTCTATGTCTTGTTAACTCGTTGGCTACATTCGGTGCCAGGGATACAACATCACAAGTAGAGGTTTCCTGCAGAGTTATTTCTCACCTGGAGGTGAAATTAAGTAGAGAAGACGACGAATAAAGGTACAGATGAAGTTGGCAGTCCACGAATGGTGCTTCTCCTCCACTGCCGTTAGTTCGGCGTGTTCCACCACACATACAAATTGTGATGAGCGTTGCATTTAGATCTTCAAAATGTCTGTATCAGAACCCGAAGTGGTCTCACCTGCTACATCCAGAAACGTTGCGTATTTAATGTAATGGTGCTTGTTTCCATATATGCATGTCCACAGACCATGCTCACAGGTTGTCACCTTTGAACAATTTCAGTGTCTGCAGCTATCTTCAAATCTATGCACAAAAACAGTGTCCTTGCATTCTTAGTGATGCTGTTCTCCATTGTGCCTGGCGCCTCTAGCTCTACGGTGAACTCAATTATTCATGAGACATTACAATTGCGAATAGTCCTCAATGAAGCACATCGAGATCTTGGAGTCCAGATCCAAGCGAGGGCTTTTCGAAACAGCGGTCAAACCCACCAGCCAACAGTCAATGAATCAGACCCGCGTCTCTCAAGTTCAATACATGCGAATTTCAACGCATGGCTGGTCACGCCTAAGCAGATCACGACAAGTTATTGACTTCAAGGCCCCATGTCTGAAATGGCTTCTAGAAGCTTCAATGCCCGTTTCAGTATCTTGAGGATGACGTACACAGCATTGGACAGTTTCAATCACTGAAAAAGGGCAAACCATTGTTGCATCTTTGGCATCGGCGTTCCTGCCATGCCTCAATCTCACAACAGCCGACCACCAAATAGACCGCATAATTTTGTGAACGCAGATAGGCAGGATAGTGCAGCAGTGCAGGGGACACAAGAGAGCGACTGTAGAGATTCTTTTTGTCCAAGAATTTGCTATTCAGGCAGAAAGCGTAAGTTCGCTGTTCACTGACACAGGCTGGCGATTTGGCCGTGAGCATGCAAAGCACTAGGAAAAAAGGGCCATATAACACGTGTTCAAACGTGTACAAAGTTTAAGGGTTTGGTTTATTTTTGTGTTCTTAGCGTGCAGAGCTTTGATGAAATGTGTTTTATGTGTGTTCGCAAAAGTATTATTTGGTCCTTTTTTTGCGAGTGAAGCCGTTTGTTTGACTATCTTCCAGCGACCCACCAGCTTCTGCATGAGAGTTCGGAAACAGAGCCAGATTCTGTGCGTGTTCATCTGGCCCACGCTCGCCGGAGTCGCTCATCTTTCCATCTGTGCAGGGCACTCTCCGCCGTGAACGGTACGTGCAGCTGCGAGCGGCCTTGCGCACAGGACCGAAACGAAAACGGTGGTGAGCACGACGTTAGGCGGTATGATTGGGCTCTTGGCGGCGCCTCCCCGTCGTCAAGTATTCCCTGCGCGGTAGAGGCCCCCACGTGCAAACCGATACCCTTCGTGGGTGCCGCCCGTTCCAACGTGAGGCTTCCATGCGGGCGTTGGTTGCGATGATTTCTTGAGATCCGCAGTACTTCTGGCACGGAACCAGGTGGGGCCCCACATCCCAGTACATTGACATGAGCCAAATTTGTCGCACCACTTCATGTCACCTTTAAATAGAGCTTGAGCTGCAGAGCTAGGTATCCTCAACAGGACAAGGAACTTGGTTTCTGTCATGTTCCATGCTGGCCAAGTTTGGCGGCATGAGGCAAGGTAGCATTGACCATGTTTAGTGAGCGGTGTTGTGAGCGTTAGACGTATCGCGTCGTGCATGCGCTCCGGGCTAGGGTCATTTTATCACTTTATAACACAATTGACGCTGCTTCATCGCCTGACAGAAGGAAAATTTCCCAAAGGCGCTTTCAAGGGCCTTGGCACGACTTCGCGGAAGAGAACAGGTGATGAAGACATACGGGAACCCAGCACAGTGTGGGGATCGACATGAAGCAATGCCATGGCTACCATGGCAAGATACAATGAGGCTCTCCACGCAACAGTCGCGGGAGCCAACGAAGGCTAAATTCACAACAACCGGAGGTGAAGTCGGAAGCCATATCAAACACCAATGGACACGCTTGACGACCGTCTTCGTTGTCGCTGCATTGGCACATAGGGCGCTACACCCAGGTCATGCAACCATCGCGGAGGTAGGACACACGACAGCGCGTCTGAAAGCGCCTGAAAAAGGTAAAGCGCACAATGCTACCCACCGAGACAAGACACCGCCAGCAGCGGCGACAACTGGATGACGACGATAAAGCAACCGTTGTTGTTGCAATGGAGCTGCCACCTAAACCGTATTAGGGCCCAACAGGAAGGCCAGAGGAACAATTCGCTAGCCTGAAACACCTTGCTGACACGAGCAGAAAACGAAATAGCCATCAGTGAGCAGCGCTGCATCAATGAACTCCTGTTCGACGGGATAATGCGGCAAACATAGCAAGACGAAGCGTTCGTGGCACTGCGGTATCTTTTCCGCCTCGGATCGCGGAGTGGGTACCCAACAGTCACACCACCGTTTGGGGGTGGCGGCACGGTGTCCAGCCTGAACATCGACAAGATGGCCCAAGGCCGGGCTGTCTTTCACAACGAGCCACTCGGAATGACCTTGAAGGAGTAACAACCACTTGGCGGTGGGCACAATGTCGGCCTCTTCAGTTGTGGCAGCGATATACAACAGCTTGACTGAGTCACAAACGACTGCGGCTGGAAGAGAAGATAGTCGGAATGGCAATGAATTACACCGAAGCAGGCGTGGGAATACGGCCGGGTCTAATAAAGGTACGTAATAATACGCCTACCTTGTCAAAAATTTAAAATACGCGTACTTTTAAGCGTATTTTTGATCAATTACAATAAATGCCTACTATTTGACGAATTAATGTGTGAGATATGCAACTTGCATCCCACAGACTTGCGACCTGCAAGTTACGAGGGAGCTGGGTGTTTTGCGGACGGCGACGAGGAGTGAGTGGCGATGCCAAAGGTCCCCCATGCTGCAAAGCACTTCACGGACGTCACACCCCAACGTGGTACGTGTATATACTGTGGCGTCGTTGTGACGGGTGGTGATGAGTGCCAGCGTTGCCATTGGCCGGCTGCACCGGATCTAGGGTGGTTGCGTGCCGTGGGGACGTGTTGGACGCTGTTAGGGAGGTGATGATACGCCAGCAAGAGGAGCGCCATGAAAGGAAACGGTACAACGAAGTGACAAGGAAGGGCAGCAGCACCAAGCCGTCTGCCAAGCGACATGGATGCTAACTGATTCAATCTGCATGTCGTTGAGGCTGCAAGGGCAATTGGCAACTTGGCGCTCGCGGGTGGGTTGAGGATGAGAGGTTCTTTATTGACATAGTTGCTGTTGTAAGGGTAGTGGGGTGAGCATGCCATGGATGGGTCGGGCATGAATTGCATGTCATGAAGGTTGATATTGTGGTATTTTTACCGTATTTTTAGGCTCAAAATAAAAATACGTGACCATACGCATATTTCCCGTATTATCATTTTAAACCGTATCCGTATTTCCCAAGCCTGGCACCGAAGGGAACTGCTGTGCGCTCCAATGACAGTTGGCGCCAAAGCGAGGGCGCTGGTGTCTGTGTGGATCCGCCATTCAGGATGCCATGCCTATCTGGGTCAGGATTTCTACCGTGGGCGCCAACGTTGCTGAAAAATCTGTTGATGATGGCACTGGTAGGGAAGGCAACGGGATTTTATGTGAACATGCGCACAGCTGATGGAAAGACCATTCCTTTCCCAAACACGTGCATACTGTGCATGCCACCATTTAGTCCCTTGGTATTTTGAACATGTTTAAAATACAGACTGTACAGTCTGTTCTGTTCATTTTCAGAAATGAATCTTTGGGGAATGGCCACTGGTCACGTCGGAAGCGACCGTCCTGACTGCCTTGGATTATCTGTACCTTTTTGAGGGGGATATTAGCCCCGCCAGGACTCGTTTAAGAGTGCTATTGTACTTTGCAAGCAGGCAACGGCGTGCAACAGCCCTTGGCCGCCAGTCTGTGGGACACTCCCATGACTTTTGGACGATGCGCAAAACATGCATTTATGAATGCATTGATCAGTTGGGTGTTCTGCTGTTTGACAATTCCAGATGCAATTCAGGCAAGCCTGTCCTGTGTAGGAAAACCTGCACCCAACGCCGACTGGTCTAGCAGAGCGTCGTAGATGGGACCGTTTGAATGCACCATCCAAGTAATGGAATCATTTAGAATGCGTGCATTGGTACCAGTGTTCGGGCATTCAACGAACTACCTGGGTGACAGTGTATGATTTCTTTGCCATGCACGCCATAATCAAGCTGTTTAGGCTAACCTGCAGAGGGAAATTATTGCACTATGCAACTGTAAGTCAGCCTCCAGAATTTGGGACACAAGACCTTTTGGTGTGTCAACAATGTTCTTCCCGTCATGGCAGCATCGACACACTGGAGCAATTGTGACATTTGTATCCCCAGCATTCAGGCAGCAAATTTGTGTGCTGCTCCCCACGGGCACAATGCCATTCAGTGTCATGAAAGTCTGTAACCAAAGCCGTGCTTCGCATGGTTGGCAGTCCATTTTGCGACGGATGCCGTCCGCCATCGTCCCAGAAGGAAGACACTGACAGAAGAAGTGCACACAATAGCACTGCCAGTAACTCCAGAACCTCCAATTAATACTGTCAAAATGCATTTTGCAGAGGGGATGGGCTCTAGTTTTCAGACATCGCCCACAGGTCCATGCCATACCAATGCTACTTATGATGTACAACATCTGCATCAGTATTGTGGTTGTGTATTCAATGAACAAGGAAAAGCGAAAACCTTATCCCCTTTTCCTCGAGGTGCACTTCATGAGCAGCGACGTCATAGTGCATGCAGGGCGAGGCACAGGCACCCATTTCGTTCATAAGGCAGTGAAATGCCTACGTACACACCGGGGAAATCAGAAGCAACCTTGGCAAGGGGCACCAGGGGTTGAGGACAGCCTGAAACAGCAGGCAATCGCAATTGCAACCCCCTGCCCCATACCAAACCCGGGGTGTGGTCATTACAAAGAAACAAAGCCACAAGCAAACAACAGGATAGCAGCATTTCTTGAAGTGACAACTCAAAAAGCTACGATTCTGCATTGTTTTCAAAGGCACAAACGTCTTTTAGTGGTGCAGACCACAGCATCAGCTCGTCCCAGTGCCTGTCTGTTGTCCCCCTGGGGACACAGGAGATCGGGCCAGAAGCACAATCTGCCAAAGGCGCCAGTGCACGAGACTACAGTCACCAGCTAGCATCGGTTACCCTTGCTAAGCCCAGGCCTCTACAATGGGCCTGCTATTTTAGAGCCCTGGTTCTAAATTCCGCGCTCAGGCGTACTTCATGTCCCCAATGATGTGACCCCCGAAGTAGGGCGCCATCTCCACCACCGGCTGGCGATACTCCACCGGCGCCCCGTCCTCCGCCATGAACGCAGACAGCTCCCCTTGTTGTGGCGCCAGCACGGGGCAGAACGTGCCCAGCTGCTCAATGAAGCACAAGGTGGACCCCTTCTTCACCAAGTCCCCGATCTGGGGCCCCTTGCCCACTTTCCTCCCCGCCTTGTTGTACAGGCCCCTCCGCATCTTCCCGACCCTCGGCGACTCGATGAAAACCAGGCACTCGTTCATGCTCATCGTCGCCTCCTCGTCCAGTGAATCCTCAATGGTCGCGGTGCCAGGCGCCGTGGCGGGCTGCCCCGCCGCCCCGTTCACCGCCGGGGGCGCCGCCGTGGGCGTGGCCGCCGCGATCGCGTGGGCCACGCCCGCCCGCCTGCGCACGTTCAGCTCGTAGTCCCCAACCTCCAGGCGCATCTCCATGATGTCCGTTTCTTCGCAGATCGTCTCCAGCAGCGAATGCACCTGCTCGGTGCTCAGGCCGGCGCCGGGCGGCCCGCTGCCGTCGCTGCTGTCGACCGTCGCCACCGCGTCGTCAGAGATCACGTGCGGCGACGCCTGCCGCATTAAGCGGGGGCCGCACGGAGTGGAGCAAGAGGAGGGCCATCGGGCTGCAGGGTTGCATGGCCGCTGGGCGGGGGCCCTGACCGGCGCCAGGAAGCCCTGCAAGCGCCCTGCCGCGTTCGCCTGCGCCATGGGGCGGGTTGCTCGGTGGGCCGCGACAGGCCCCGCCGACGCTGAAGTGTGCAGAGCGTCCGGCTGGCGCTCTGCCACGTGTCTCTGCGGAAAAGACGGATCGAGAGCGCTTTTAGAACATTGGGGTGACAGATGGTCAACGCGCTCGATCGTCAGGGGAGCAAGCAGTCGCGATGAGCTCGGAGGTCACAACACAAGCGTCCAGACGCTCACGGGGAGAGGGGTCTGTGGGCAGCGCGGTGGGGGCGGCAGGCTGACCGTCGCAAAGACCGCTGTGCCCTGGGCCTTCGTCGGCGCAAGGACTTGCTACGCTGGTCGGTCATGCGTTGTTGCCTGTGGCGTTTCAGGGTAGTTTCAATCAGGTTGCTGTGGAAACCGACAAGTAGTTTGGTGTATCAGGTGCATCAAGACAGCATCCGGGGCAGGAGACACCTTGACGCCGCAGCTGTGCTGCAAACACTGGGACCGTCGCCCAGAGACAGTTATCGCGGTCAAGTTCAGAGATGCAGTTGACAAAAAGCGCGCAGTTGTTTGGCTGCTCGAGCTTGTCAATGCTTAAGCTGATGCTCTACCCGGTCTGGATGCTCAACTGACGCAAACGTTATGATCCTGACCTTACAGCGACGCACCACAGCACTGAAAGGGCTTCCTGGTGGGCAAGGCACTCTTGTGATGCATAAATGCTTCTTTCGCTGGACATATTTCTGCTTGTTTCCATGTTCATCCTTGTCGCTGCGCATTGCATGAAAAGCGACAACCTTGACGTTTATTTTCTTTGGGTTACGGTTCCGCACAGCCTGTCGCAAATGTAGTGCATGTTAAAATTTTCAGCCTCATCAGGAACACACGCAATGGGGCTTCTTTGTGACTGTCAGTGTTGCTTCTTATGCTCTGCACCTGTGGTGCTCCTGCTTGCAAGGGTGTTAATTATGGCAGGATACCTGGATATCCACTCTCTCAAAGTATATGGCACACTGCAGATGCATCAGGGAGTGATTTCGAGGCAGTCCACCACCTAGCCATTGGACTAGGCTTACCATGGTTGAAACAAGAATGGGACTAGGTTGAACTGCTTTCAGTGGACAAGGTTGAGTTTCTGTACCCATAAGACTGCACACATTGTCTTCTGCAGTGTCCAGCAATTCATGAGAAGTCAACGAATCCTTGAAGCAACTCCTAATTTCCTGAACAACTACAGCATCATACAATGGGTTTCTTCCGAAACTGCAATAATGGTTGTAGGCTTCATTTTGCAACCACCGTAAGCTTTGTGTCCAGGACAGTCGAGTTGAAAGGTGGTGCAGTGAAAGAATTCGCATCAGAGCTGCATCACAACTGATTTTTGTCCAGTATCTGCCCACAAGGACAAATGCAGCAAGCCACTACTCTGGCCACCTCACAGAATGCAACACACCCGTTGCCCAAAACTGCAATATAAAATGGGTCTCTGGCCTTTGTTGCTCGCCTCCTAAGCAGCAGATTGGAGGGATTATGCAACGTTCGACCATGTCATCTATGACAGGAACTGCACCCGGGGTGATACTGCCATGCCAATGCTCTCTGAGGCGTCCACTTGCATAACTATTGACCACATAATAATAGCACATGCTCCAGCGCATCATCAGCAGAACTGACATGAACGACCGGAAGTCAACCACCATCCTTGGATGGGCACTGCATGCTGTGCAGGAGCATGCGTCCTCCATACAACCATCACTGCTGATATTCAGCTGTTCCAACACCTGCATTTGGTCAGCTGAGACCTCCATCTATTGTCAAGCCAATCGAGGGGTCACCTCCATCCACCAAGAAGCGCTGTCCTCACTCAGGCCACAATGGCTCGCATGCACATACAAAGGGGCGAAACGTCATCATGCAGGACTTCCCACCAACAGTGGCTCCCGTTGGTAGTGTGGTGCGTTACAGATAGTCGCAAGATCCTCCACAATCCTGAAGAGAGCCTGCCACAATTGTGTGCACAAGTCAAAATGCAGTCCAATCAGTAACAGAATAAGATAGTATTGACTGGAGTGATGTGTGAGAGGTAGTAAAGGCAATTGAACTGCAATTCAGCACCTTGGCCCGAAGTGCGCTACAGCCTATATCGATGTGCATGACTCATGCATGCGACTTGCACCTACAAACAGCCTTTTGCAAATCAAGAAACTTGCAAACTCCCAGAACCACATGCTAACTTTTCATCTTCAGGATACATGAGCTCAAAAGGCACACACAAGATCGCGGCTATCTGTGGCACACCTCGGGCCTGCCCAGTGCTCGCGCTCGCTTCGACATCTCCTTCAGTTCCCCCTGCTTGCTGGTGATCCAATCCTTGACGATGGCAGCAATTCTTTTTGGGCGTCTTTCAAACGTCCCAACGTTGTTGTCAACTACATAAGGTATGTTGCCTGCCTCCTGCCCAGGGATATGCCCATTCAACAGAATAGGCAGGCCACATATCAGGGCCTCAGCAATTGTTCCTGGACCAGCTTTTGTTATGATTATGTCAGAGGCACCCATCCATTCATTCACATTGTTGACAAAGCCATTCACAATGACCTTCATGCCATTGGGGAAGGTCCGAGCTTTCAGTCGCTTGACAAGAGACTGATTCCGTCCGCAGATGACCACCAGTTGGCACAGCGAGCCTGCTTTCTTGGCAATGGCTCCAACAGTGCTTTCGATCTTCCCCATGCCTTCCCCTCCACCCACCAACAACACTGCTGGCCTGTCCTTGTCCATGCCCTGGAGCAATGGGTACAACATCAGTTTGCTATTATCCACACACCACTCAAAAGCCTTCCTGGCACAGCAAGGAAAGAATGTGTCTATACTGCTTGTATGTACTCATACTATGGTCTCCATTTAGCAAGCAAGAGCCCTATTGAACCTCTACACTGCAGGTCCCTGTGCTCACCAGCCTTTTCCTTAGGGTGCTCTTTGAAGGCAGAGGACGAGAGAACACAGGCCTAATCGGCAGCCCATGGATGGTCAGCTGGTCATCTCTCAGTCCCAGTCTCTTGGCCTGGTGGTATGCCTGTTCCGTTGGCACGAAGCATTGTGTCACACCCTTGTGGAACCATGTGTTGTGGCACGTGGTGAAGTCGGTGATGACTGTTGTGAATGGAATCGGCTGATAAGTCCCAGCGGCAACCATGCTGTTCAGCACTCTGATGGGAATGTGCTGCATGAGGGGGTGCACTGAAATCTGGAGGTGCAACAAGCACATAAGCCGATTCAGAGTGGTTGCCTGAGCCTGAGCGCATCTATTGTGCACCAGCAAACAAGGAGAAAAGAAAATTACTCAGCAACAACTGTCAAGAAATCTATGTAACACATACAGATTTCCAAAATTTCGGGTTTAACAACAGGACAACATGCCCCCATGGTCAGACGCTCAGCTGCCATGCTGCCACAGTACCCATCAGGGGTAGCTCTTACAGTTGTCTATCAGTGGCCCAGAGGAAGCCCAACGGCCAGAGGCATTGCCATCTGCAAAAAGGTAATGGCACTGAAACCTTGCACTTTTCTATAGCAAGGAGAGGCATACGCTCTTAAGGCATGCCAATAAAGTAACAGTTGCCAAGTATGAGCTGTTGAATGAGCACCACTTCCATTTTTGTTGAGGGACAATCCATGATGTTGACTGACAATGATGCTTTTCAATGAACACTGGTCTATCGGCACACACGGCACGAAGCCACTACGTTTTCTTGAAAAAACACTTGAGCCCTGATTATCAGATGACAAGTGACATCCAGATTACATGTCCATGTGCAAGGTCCCAATAGGATTGCGAATAATCCATCCAAACAGTAGCAATTCTTGTGACAGCCACAACATGAATGCAGAAGTAGAAATATTATCCTACAGAAACCAAAACAATTCCTCACCGCAAGATCTGGCTTGTATTGCTCAAACATCTGTACCACCTTGTCATGGATAAACAGCAACACGAAAGTGAAGTAAGCAGTATGCAGCCACCGTGGGTTCGAAATTGTGAAGACAAGCCAGTACATCCATGCATGCTTCACAAGGAAACTGTACGTGCCAGGCATCTGGTTGAATGGATAGGTAGTGTAGTCAGTCCATAAATCGACGATGTCAACCTGCAGCCAATGCAACACAAGCACATCATCTCAGACAAAGCGATGCAGTGCAGCAGTTTTGAACTTTACAATGCACGCTAGTGCAACACAAGGAACATGTTGAGAGACACGCCAATTGGTGTTGCTCGGGTTGCTTTGCATCAACCTGCTATCCATGCAACTTCTGCCCAAAGCACAGCGCAAAATGGCCAATCCCACAAACAGTAATAGATCGACAGTAGCTTGATTCTGGCCATGGCACTACAACACATCAATGCTTCTTAAGTGGTGGCTGTAGGGGCACAGGGACAATATTGGAACGGCATGCACTAGCCAAAATTGTTTCCAAATGCACGCATAGTACTGTTACCTCGTTGCAATTTAAGGAGTGTGGTTTCAGTCAATGAGCTGTAGCTTGCCGAGAGTAACCACCGATTTTGTGACTGTCTCTTGGACACAGATTAGTTTTCTTTGTTGACGTGACTGTGCATGCTCAAGTACAACTGTGCAACTAGAACAAGACGTTGGTAGAATAAAGCATACCAACAAGAACATTACGCCACCAGGGCGCTGCAAAGATATGTGCCTAATTTTGTAGAATAGGCTCAATACGCCTCCTGTCTGTGCTATCCTGGGAGCACAAAGGGAGTGGATCTTGCCAAACCGATGAGAGGCAAACACCAAGTGCTGAGCATTGGAACCTGGATTTACTCCTTGTTAAAGTGAAGTTATTGCATGTGCATCAACTAGCACACGCTTGACGTGCTTATCGCGTCAGGTCTCGGGCCTCTGACGCTGCATTTCGTTCATCATTGTGATTCTCAACCTGCCTCAAATCTGTTTCCATACAGCATCTGGAACCCTGACTTGAGGGCCTGCGCCGAAGCCTTGTGCCCGCCACCCGTGTTGGACATTACTATCAGCACCCTCCTTCTCCTGCTCTTTCTGTTCCACACGCCTGGCATGAAAAGAAAAGCAAACCGTGACTACATGTACCTTGCAGCGCTTGTCAAAAGAACCAACACAGTGGGAGGTGATGGCTAAAAGTTGAGAACATGCTTCCCACGCGGATCAGCAGGCTGGCGGCAGACCCAACGCTCAAATTTTCAAGGAGACAGTGGGGACTTGGGCTGCCACGAAGCCTCTGCACATTGCAAGCCAGTGTGAACGCCCCCCGACTGTACCTGACACGGTTCTGAGTGGCCAGCTTCCCGCAGCATGTGCTTTGCCCAAGGGATCGAACTGCAGTCACAAACCAAGCAACGTGACTGTTGGCCGCAACATCGACAAATTGCCAACCGGGCAGGTCGCCCGCTGCCTGCCACAGGATCGGCACTCCACGGCATTCGACTTGACAACGTGCCCAATACGCCCTACAAACGCAAGTAGGCCACCAATCGGCACACAGGGAGCAAATTGCGAACGGTCTGTCCCGCCGGCCACCAGCGATCCACCACGGCGCCGTACCAGCAGGCCTCCAGATCCCGCCCCCGCCCATGCGCCGGCGCCAATCCAGCGCGACCACCCTTTGCGAGGCTGCGAGCCCGCGCTCAGCCGCCTGGACGGGAACCTCTTCCCTGCCCGGCACACCGTCGGGCGCCGCGGGGCGCCGAGCTGGCCAGCGCCGCTGTCGCTGGAGCTGGGCCGCGCCTCAGACCCTATGCACACGACCTGTGGGCACCGGGCCGAATCCATGAGTTCCTGTCCTGTTGTCGAGTCCCGCGCCGACCCGCAGACTCCCCCCGCGTCCGCGCGTCTGTCGGGGCGAAGCCGGCGCTTCTCCCGGCTCCCTGGCGGAAGAGTATCCCTGATCGCGGCGCTGATGTGCTCCCCGTCGCCCCAAGTCGCCGTATTTGATTCTCTTCTTTTGCCAGCGAATGTCAACCTGGCGCGCATGGACCGCGGGCGGGCGCTGCCTCGAAAAGCTTTGCGCACTTTCTGCGGGCATTTCTTTGGGGCTAGTGGCGCACGATGCCTGGCTTCCGGCGCCGTCCAAAAAACTGCGGACGACAACTGCGTGGCATGTTCTGCATGCACTGTCCCTGTTCCCGGCATGCACGCGGGATACAATTGCCGGCTGCACCAAATCGGTGACTTTCTGCACTAAATCGGTGACTGCTAGCACCAACTGCCTCCAAAACTTACCTAACCTAAAATTCAATCCCTAAAATCTAAAACTAAACCTGCCCTAACCCTAACCCTAACCCTAAAACTCACCCTGAAACTAAACCTAACACTGAGGTTAGGACACAGTGTGCACGTGACTTGGTGCAAGCAGTCACCGACTTGGTGCAGGCAGTAATATTATTTCCGCCGGGCCGGGCTCCTTGTCCCACCCAGGTCCACACACACACTGGACCAATACATTACACGACATTGTTTGTCCCAATACAACCCGAGGTACCCACAACTTAGTGTGCCCAATCGCTCCGCTAGTAGTCAAGCCAGTCCCATACAAGACTCAGCCCTTGAGTCAGACCCACCACTCCTCATTTCCACGTGCTTAACTCCCACACTTGCCCAAATCAACCGAACATCACCCTAATAGGGGGGGCCGGGCGGGAAGCAAAACAAGATAAGGTGGGGACCGAGGGGTGAGCCTAAGTAGCCTCCCCGCTCGCGCCCGCCAAAGCCCGCCGCTCCCAAGGGCGCCAAAAACCACTGGCCCTCCTTGAACGCCACGGACCAGCCACTGACCCAAGGTACTAGAGGTGGCCACTCAAGATGCCATCCGCTCCGTTATATCCGGTTCGTTAATTTTTATCAGCTGTTCGTTAAATTCCGTTATAAAAAAAGGGAGAAAAATTCAGAAAAAACGAAAAAAATCCAAAAAAATCGAAAAAAAACCCAAAAAATCACAACAACTGCGGATAGTTGAAAGTCTAGTATGCATAGGTTGAAATAAAATACAAACATGTTCTCTTATAGCGAATTCCATAAACTATAAGTATGAAAAAACCCCAAAAAAACCCAAAAAATCCAAAAATCCGTTAATTTTTGGGTAATTTCTGTCTTTTTCCGTTATTTTCCGTTAATTAACGGATTAATTAACGGAATTAACCTCTGTCCGCTATTAACGGATCCGGGTGGCCACCTCTACAAGGTACAGGGGGACAGAAACCCCAAGGGGCCGCCAAAACCATTATACTTTAAGCAGCGCTGTCCCAAGTGGGCTAGCGCGCCCGCCCCTCGTCGCCCTGGGCGGAAACCACTTAACAAGATAGTTAATCCCATTTCCGCCGGGCCGGGCTCCTTGTCCCACCCAGGTCCACACACACACTGGACCAATACATTACACGACATTGTTTGTCCCAATACAACCCAAGGTACCCACAACTCAGTGTGCCCAGTCACCCTCAAACACACTGCGCTCCTCCGGAGCAGAAGATGTGGCCATACCTGTCATGCAAGTCCCGGGCGGTAATCGTCATCCACCCGAAAAGGCGATAGTCCCACTCTGATGGGATGCAATACACATCGATGTACCGCCAGAGGGCAGCGCCCCGCCAGTCGCCCCAGTGGCGGATGCGCTGTTCGGGCACCTCCAAGGCGAAACAGGCCGACGCCCCACCCGCGCGTAGACCATGGTGATCGAAAGCGCCACGGTGCAGGTCGGGAGAGGAGGCCAGGAGGTCCCGAAACTAGGAGGAAACCGTGCGGGAGGACGGGTCGCGTTCGCCCGGGAGAGTGTAGAAATGCGTCGGCGTCCCACCCGCATCCGCCCAGGCGTGATCCCGAAAGGCGCCCCAACGCAGTAGTAAATTCACCAGCTCGGGGGCGCCCTGCGAAGGCCAGGAACGGAGGCGGACAGCTGGGTCCGAATCGGGCTTGAGCTTGGTCTTGCGCTCCCGGAAGATCACAACGCCATCCGTCACCCGCACGTCGTCCAACAGGATGAAATGGCCGCTCTGGGCCCGATTAAAGAAAACGAAGTCCAGCAGGGCGGAAACCGACGCCCGCAATAGGAGGAGGTCGTCGGTGTGTAGGCCGCGCTCCAGAATGCGGAGCATCAAGGTGGCCGGCACCGGAGCATGAGAGGCTGCAGGCTCCGGGCATTGACGACGCCAGGACCGGGTGAGCAAACGGGTCACCCAGTCGAAGGCGGAAAACTGCAGATGGCCGGCGACCTGGTGCACCATGGAAATGGCGGCCAGGTACTGCGGGAGGCTGCGGACGCCCACCCGACCGGATGTAACGGTAGATCGTGGCCGGGCGGGCGGGGAGGGCCTGGAGCTCCACGGAGGCGCAGAACACCTGGAACTTGGCAAACTTGGCCTGCATGGATCTCCGCGTTGACTCCGTGTAGAAAGACAAAAACTGAGACTGCATCCATGCGCAGTCCGATTGCAGCATGCCGTCGATGTCCAGCCCGTAGAGGGGGTGATCAGTCGGCATGGCCTCCACCGGGAGCGGATCATCGGGGGGAAGCGCGATCTCCCTGGAGGGTGACAGAGCGCCCGCCCCTAGGGAGGCTTCCGAGGGCGGACATGAAATGCCCGAAGGTTCCACTTCGGCGGAGGAAGGCGGGCCGGAAGAGTCGGATCCCCTGGGCGAAACATCCCCGGATGGCGGGGAATCAGAAGGTCCTCCGCCGCAAGAGTCCGGAGCGGCTGAAACCAAAGCGCGCTCGGCCAATCCGGCGCGACGACGACGGCCTCCACGGCGGGCCGAGCGGCGAGGAAGGAGACGAGCTGGGGAAGGAGGCACCAAGGGGGGTTGCACCAGTTGGTGTCCCCCGTCCAGTCCTGGAGAAAGGCGTCCGTCCCCGCACTCCCCACGTCCGCGTGCAGGCTGTTGTACCTTGGGCAGAGGGAATTTGCCGCGGAAGCAAAGCGGTCGCACGACCGGCGACCGAAGCGCTGAGTCAGGCGCTTGAAAATAGCCGGGTGCAGTTGGTAGTCGTCCGCCACCCGAACCCGGGACAGCCTGTCCGGTATGACGTTGTCCTCCGACCGAATATAGTTCGGGTCGAGCAGGAGGTGGCGCGCCGTACAGACTCGGTGCAGCTGACGAAGGGGGGTGAGGAGCTACTTGGAATGGGTAGTCATGCTGCGCAGGCAGCACATGACCACCTGGTTGTCGACCAGCAGCTTGAGCCTCGAAGGAAGGCCATGGGAAGCAGCCGGAAAAAAGCTGAGAATGGCTCGCTCCACCGCCTGCATCTCACGCACATTGATGTGCATTAAGGAACGGTCCCAAAACCCCCTCGCAAGGAGGGGGCGGGACCTCTCCGGGGGAGCAAAGGTGGCCCCCCAACCGGTCAGACTGGCGTCCGTTGCCAGAGTACCGGCGAAGGGGATTGCGTCGGGGTTGAGTGGACGGCCTTCGCAGCGGCGGATGTTGACCCACGCCTCCAAGTCCAGCCGGGCTTGGGGGGAGAGGATCAGGCGATCCCGCCAACTGCGCTTGGAACGAAGAACCGCGTAGAGGCTTTGCAAGAAAAATCGTGCCAAAGGAAAAGCCAAATAAAGGGAAATGGCGAGGCCGCAAAAAACGCGCTGCTGCCAACCTCGCCACAACCCGCCGGGCTGATCACCGCAACGCAATCATTGGCGATGACGCGTCATGCATAGCGGCAGTCACAGCAAATGTAAGGTGAGAGAGCCACCGCAGCGGGCGTCAAGGCTAAGCCGACTCAAGACGGACCAAGTACTACGACTAACACACTGAGCCGGTACCGCGCCCCCAGTAATGGCCAATCACCCCAGTCGCCCCAGGCACCTAACCCCACATCTGTAACCGTGAGTCCTCTTTGGGCCTTCAAGTTAATGAGGGGGGGATTGTCGGTAACTCCGGCAATCGTTATGATTTCACGCCGACCACACGCATTGGTTGTCCGAGGAAGACAGGACTGGGCAATCTGATGCGAGAAGCGGGAGGTACAGTGAACGGGGGGGGAGGTGGCGCCAGAAGCCCGCCGAAGGGACGGGGGGCGAAGAGAGTGCGGGGGCGACGAACAGCCGAGATAGCGCGGGAAGGAGCCGCGAAGGAAACAGCATGGTGCGCCAAGGGGAAATGACATTTTGCACCAGTGATGTGCCGAACCCAAAGGAGGTGGGTAAGAAGGATGCGTCGGACAAGGCTGGGCGTAGTGGCCTGGGAGCTCATGGTATAGCGGGACTCCGAATAGAGACAACCACGGGCAACCCAGAAGAAGGCGTAGGTGGTTCCCGGGAAGGCCCGAGACCGGAGAGGCACACACACATAGGGGAGTACAGTCGAAACTGCACCCCCCCAAGATGGGCAAGAGGCGTAACAAGGAGTGAGGAACAAGGGAGGGGGTGGCATGTCCAGCACATCCCCCCTCCGAAAATCCGTGGAGAACCCTGCAACACCAGCCTCTAAACCCGTACCAAGCAAGAAGAGACAAAGCGGGCACCCTATAGGGGTCGCAATAGTCCCCAATGCGCGCCGCAACCCCTGAATGGCCAGGAGGGGAAGGGCAAGAGAAAAAGAAAGGGGAGAAAGGTCCCCCAGGTACTCCCCGAAGGCAGGGGGGGGAATCAAGGATCCCGCTGCTCCAGCCAAATCAGGCGAGTGATCCATCGAGCATCCCGTGAGGACCCCCGCCTGCTGAACAGCGGGGAAGGGGGGAGCAGGCTCATCCAGCCGGAGACGAGGGCTGCAAAATAAGACACAAAACGGGGGGGCTCAAGAGGAGCATGGGGACCAGCCAAGGGCTAGCGCGAAGATGGCGGAGGGCGCCGAAGCGGCGGCTGAAAGGCCTCCTTGGGCGGACGAATCAGCGAAGGGTCCTGCTGAGCCTGGAGTGCAAAGCGCTGCAACGCCTCCTCACAGTGGGTGAGGTTGCGGAGAGGTTCCCAGGAATTGTGACCCATATCATAGCCCTTCCATTTAACCAAGTAGTAGGGTTGACTGGTGCGACCACGGCGGACGATGGTCTTCTGGAGGAGGGCCTCGACCTCATACTCAAGCTCCTCATCCAAAAGCACCGGGGGAGGAGGAGGAGGCAACACCGAATGGCCCTGGATGTACCGGCGCAGCAAGGAAACATGGAAAACTGGGTGCAACCGGCGCAGGGCGATAGGCAGGTCCAGCCGGAAAGCGACGGGATTGATGCGCGTCTGAATCCGGAATGGGCCCAGCCACTTGGGCAAGAGCTTCCTGGTACCGGGATGTTTCAAGTGGAGGTTCTGGGTGGACAAAAGCACTAGATCCCCCACGTGAAACGACTCTGCCTTCTGTCGAAGATCGGCCCAGTGTTTCATGCGCTGTTGGGCATTCTGTAAACACTGCTTGGCGCGGCGTAACGCGGATTCCCGATCTTGGAGGAAGGCAGGGACCCCAGGAATTTGGGGCAAGTTGGCTTGAGCCCAAGCCTTGGCGGGCCGATGCTGGAGGCCGCGTCCATTGCTGCGAAGGGGCAGCGAGGTGCGCTGTTTGAGAGGCAGCGACTGAGAGAAAGGGGTCTGAGGGTGACGCCCATAGTTGAGAAAGAATGGGGAGTAACCGGTACTCTCTTGTTTCGCATTGTTGATGGCGAACTCAGCGCAAGAGAGGAGGCGATCCCAGTCAGTATGGGCAGCCCCAATATACCGCCGGAGCATGTCTTCCAAAGTGCGATTCGTGCGCTCCGTCTGGCCATCAGTCTGGGGGTGATAGGCAGAGGAGAGGTGGGGCTGCACACCAAGGCGAGCCAATAAGGCCTGCCAGAAGGCCGAAGTGAACTGGGGGCCGCGATCCGAGATGATAGACTCGGGAATCCCATGGTAACGATGCACACGCTCCATAAAAATGTCGGCCAGGCCAGCGGCGTCAATCGCGCTGTGGGTGGGCTCGACGTGGACCATTTTGGTCAATCGATCCACAAAAACGACGATGGCGTCGGAGTGAGGGAAAGAAGTGGTCCGAGGGAGCTGAACGATTAAGTCCATGGAAACACTGGCCCACTCGTGATCCGGAATGGGGAGAGGTTGTAATTCCCCCGTGGAGGGACCGGCCCGAGGCTTGGAGACCTGGCATGTATGACACCCTGCCACAAACGCCGCGATGTCTCGACGGCTGTGGGGCCAGTAATAATAACGGTGAATAAAGTCGACCGTCTTCGTCTCCCCGAAATGACCGGCATAGGAGGGACAGTGACCCGCCTCCATGATGCGTAAGCGCATTGAGGGAGGGACGAAGACTTGATCACCGTGGTACCAAAGGCCGCCATGACGGACCAACCGATAGCGAGCGGCATCACGCTGGAGATCAGCGTAGGACATGCAGGCGTCCGCCAAGTCCTGAGCGAGACCGGTAAGACCCTGGCCGGTGCGGGAGGGACGAGACAACGCCGCAATGAAGGCAACCGGACGAGAGGGAGCCGAAGTGTCGGCCACGGGCGAAGTGGGCCCGGCAGAATGGTCGTCGGTCGGGTCAAGAGCGGGGTGCCGACTCAGGGGGTCGGCGCAGTTGATGCGGCCAGGGCGATATTCCCAGGCAAAGTCGAACTGCTGAAGGAATTCCGACCAGCGCGCCTGGCGGGAACAGAGGTGAACCTGGGATTTGAGGTATGTCAAGGGACAATGGTCCGTGACGACTCGAAAGGAGGCGCCTTCCAGAAAGCAACGCCACACGCGAAGGGCGTGGACGACCGCCAGGAGCTCGCGCTCGGTGGCGGAGTAATTAACCTCCGCCTTCCCGAGCTTGCGGGATTCAAACGCAATGGGTTGCCCATCTTGGAGGAGGGCAGCGCCAAGCGCATAGCCCGAAGCGTCCGCGACAACCTCGAAAGGTTGAGAGAAGACGGGCATGCGGAGAAGGGGGGCCGAGGTCAGTGCCTCCTTGACCCAGTCAAAAGCCGTCTGTTCGGGCTCACCCCAATGGAAAGTGTGCTTCTCCCGGGTGAGCGCGACCAAGGGACCCACCATGTGGGAAAAACCGCGAAGGAATTTGCGGAAATAATTGGCAAGCCCAAGGAATTGCCGGACCTGGCGGGGGGTCCGAGGGCGAGGCCAGTCACGTACGGCGGCGACTTTGGCGGGATTCACCCGGATGCCATCAGCCGAGACAATGTGCCCCAGGTATTGAATGGAGGCGGCGTTGAAACGACACTTCTCCAAGCGGGCAATGAGCTGGTGCTCGCGTAACTTCTCCAAAACTTGGGTGAGGTGGACCTCATGCTCCTGAGCGGAGCGGGAGAAGATGAGAATATCGTCCAGGTAAACCAAGACGAACTGCCCCAAATAGGGGCCGAAGATGCGGTTCATCATTGATTGAAAGACCGCAGGGGCGTTCGTGAGGCCGAACGGGAGGACCCGAAATTCATAACTGCCGAAGGGGGTCTTGAAGGCCGTCTTCGAGCAATCGGTATCCTGAATACGAACCTGGTAATAGCCCTGCATCAAGTCCAGGGAGGAAAAGACGCGGGCCCCAGCGAGCATGTTCAACATGTCGTCGATCCGAGGGATCGGGTACCGGTTATGGACCGTCAACTTGTTCAAGGCCCGGTAATCGACACACATGCGGAGTGTCCCGTTTGCCTTGCGAACGAAAAGGACGGGAAAACCCCAGGGGCTGGTGCTGGGGCGAATGAGCTGGCGCTCGACGAGGTATTGGAGCTGGGCTTTCATCTCCTCAAGCTCGGGGCGCGAATAGCGAAACATAGCCCGGTTGACGGGGGCGGCATCCTCCACCAAGGGAATAGTGACGTCCTCTGGACGACAAGGAGGAAGGCCCGGCAGGGCATCCTTAAAGACCTCCGGGAAGCGATCCAAAATACGCTGAATGCGCACTGGATCAGCCTGGTCAGAGGAGGCAGGAGGGGCAATGATTGGATCCTCCTGCGTAGCGTCGGGAGCGTCGGGCTCCGGATCCAGTGGATCGGTAGGGCGCAGGACCGCCAGAAAAGCGGCGCAGTGTTTGCGGAGAGCCCGCTTGGTCTGAAGGTAATTCAGCAAGGGGGGCGGGGGGGCCGAAGCGGCCGGAGCGTCGGCAGCGTCCGAGTGGACAGAGGTGGGGGAAGGGACGCGAGGGGGCGCTGAAGGCGGGGCCATCTGAAGGGTGATGAAGCGGTCATGAAGGTCATCAAACAAGATGATGGACTGAGCGCCATAGTCGATCGTCGCGTGACGGCGGAGGAGCCAGCCATCGCCAAGAATCAGATCAATGCCGGGGGTCATGGGAAGGACGACACAACGCAATCGTTCCCGATAGGCCTTGATCTGAACGGAAAGCACCGTCTCCCCCACGATGGGAGCAGTGTGGCCAGAAGCCACCTGCACCTCAATGCCAGTGAGAGGAGTGTAAGAAATCCCATTTTGGTCGCAAAATTGTTGCGAGAGGTAATGGGTACCCTGGGCACCGGTGTCGAGGAGGCATTGAGCGGGAGCGCCGGCAATGCGACCCGGGAGGCAAAGGGCCAAGCGGCCCTCATCAGTCTGGCGAGCAGAGCAGATGGCGGGGCGAGGGGGGTCATAAAAGACGTTTACCCCCACGGGATGCCCGGAAGCGGGGTGCGAGACCCATCCATACACGGGGCTGTAAACAAGGGCGTCCCTTGTGCGTATTGAGCCACCAACTGCATGCCACGCAAACCAGGGTGCGCGGCCTTGCGCCAAGCCGGCACCAGAATACAGGCACTGGTGTCCTGCGGGGAGCGTGCCTTCTCGGCCAGGTAGTGGTCAATGAACTCGTCCATGCGGCTGAACGGGGGATTGAGCCAAACATGGTGGCCCGCCAGAGACTCCCGAAGGAAATCCCGGGTGGGGGAGCAGAAGGTCGGGACCATGGCATTATGGCCAAGGGGATCGGCGCAGGCGTCAAGAGTGAAAGCCCGGCCCACCCGCTGAGCGATGCGTACAAATTCAGGGCGCAAGATGGCACGATCCTCGCGATTCCACCAATCCCGGCGAGCCGGAGAGGAGCCGGGCGAGGGAGCCGAGGCTGACACAGGGCGCGGGGGAGGGGAGGAGGGGCGGGCCGCACAACCTGAGCGAGGGCGGCGGTGGGTGAGCAGATCAGATTGGATCAAGCGCCAAGGCCGAGCAGCGGCCGCAGGAGGCGCGCCGGGAACGAGCGCTGTAAGGAGAGGCAGAGCGCGCAAGGCGGGAGGGAAACGCAGGGGATCGGATCCCGACGGTCCGGCCCAAGGAGGAGGGGCCACAGAGGACACAAGTGTCGCGAGGGGAGGTGAGGAGGCAGAACCCGAATGACCCAAAGGGGATACGGCCCCCAAGGGGGAGAGGGAGGCCAAAGCAGGAGCCGATCCCGGGGTGGCAGGGGAGCCAACAGGGCCCGAAGAGATGGCCGCGGCGGAGGAGAGCGGGATCAAACGCGACACAAGATCGAGAAGGGGGGGAGACGATACCGGACCCCCGAGCGACGGGGATGGAAGTACGGAACAGGACGGAAGAGGGGACAAGGGAGGCAGCGGGGGAAGCGACAAAGAAGCAAGCGCCCCCCGAGGATCCGTCGCAGAACAGCAAGGCAAGAGAGGGGGATCAAAGAGGCCCGAGGAGGCAGCAGGCGGGAGAGGGGCAGAAGGCGGGCCCGTGCTCAACAGAGGTGCCACAAGCCCAAGGGGGACAGATAACCGAGAGCACCAGTGAGGAAAAGCAGGAAGACTCACCAGCCAGTCCGGAGGGGGCAGGCGGCGACGATGGTCCCGCTGGAAGGTGCAATGAGGCGGGTCGCTCCGCCGGCGGGGCTGGGTGTACTCCTCCCAGCACCAAACGCAAGCGCCATGTGGTCCCCGGGCGCGGGTGGCGAGCCAGAGGGCATGGGGGAGGCGGCCCGCCAGTGGAACCCCATCAGCCGAATCCCCCGGGGGGAAATCGGAACCACGGCGGCTGCGAAGGGGAGGACGGGAAGTCCCCGCGCCATCAAAGGGGCGCTTACGCCCCGTCAGAAAACGATCACCTGACCGATCACCCGCAGGCAAAGAACGCAGCGGAGCAGAACGACTGGCAATTCGGCCCAGAGAAGGGTCATGATGAATGAAAGACCACAGCAGCTGCCGGAACTGCTGGTGCGACTGGGCCCCCCACGCCTGACCCGTAGGGTCTGCCAGCAACCGGGCGCGAAGCGGTTCAGGCAGGCCACTGTAAATCCAAAAAATACGATCGATCTCGGGGACGGCAGCCCCGGCAGCGCCGCGCTCGCCGAAGAGCGTATCCATGCGCGTGAGAAACTCAAATACGGTGGCAGGGGGCCGGGCCGCCAACTCCTGGATTTGGAGGGTGATCCCGAGCAGGGTGGGAGGGCGCGCGAAGGGACCGCACCGCATCACAGCTTGGGCCTCCTCCCAAGTAGCAGGGGCGGAATTCGCCTGGAGATGAAGGCGCCAGTGAGCCGCCGCGGCGC
>CAJHUC010002969.1:0-160644 GCA_905146915.1 Ostreobium quekettii
AATAGAGGCAACCACGGGCAACCCAGAAGAAGGCGTAGGTGGTTCCCGGGAAGGCCCGAGACAGGCGAGGCACACACACATAGGGGAGTACAGTCGAAACTGCACCCCCCCAAGATGGGCAAGAGGCGTAACAAGGAGTGAGGAACAAGGGAGGGGGTGGCATGTCCAGCACATCCCCCCTCCGAGAATCCGTGGAGAACCCTGCAACACCAGCCTCTAAACCCGTGCCAAGCAAGAAGAGACAAAGCGGGCACCCGATAGGGGTCGCAATAGTCCCCAATGCGCGCCGCAACCCCTGAATGGCCAGGAGGGGAAGGGCAAGAGAAAAAGAAAGGGGAGAAAGGTCCCCCAGGTACTCCCCGAAGGCAGGGGGGGGATCAAGGATCCCGCTGCTCCAGCCAAATCAGGCGAGTGATGCATCGAGCGTCCCGTGAGGACCCCCGCCTGGTGAACAGCGGGGAAGGGGGGAGCAGGCTCATCCAGCCGGAGACGAGGGCTGCAAAATAAGACACAAAACGGGGGGGCTCAAGAGGAGCATGGGGACCAGCCAAGGGCTAGCGCGAAGATGGCGGAGGGCGCCGAAGCGGCGGCTGAAAGGCCGCCTTGGGCGGACGAATCAGCGAAGGGTCCTGCTGAGCCTGGAGTGCGAAGCGCTGCAACGCCTCCTCACAGTGGGTGAGGTTGCGGAGAGGTTCCCAGGAATTGTGACCCATATCATAGCCCTTCCATTTAACCAAGTAGTAGGGCTGACTGGTGCGACCACGCCGGACGATGGTCTTCTGGAGGAGGGCCTCGACCTCATACTCAAGCTCCTCATCCAAAAGCACTGGGGGAGGAGGAGGAGGCAACACCGAATGGCCCTGGATGTACCGGCGCAGCAAGGAAACATGGAAGACTGGGTGCAACCGGCGCAGGGCGACAGGCAGGTCTAGCCGGAAAGCGACGGGATTGATGCGCGTCTGAATCCGGAATGGGCCCAGCCACTTGGGCAAGAGCTTCTTGGTACCGGGATGTTTCAAGTGGAGGTTCTGGGTGGACAAAAGCACTAGATCCCCCACTTGAAACGACTCTGCCTTCCGTCGAAGATCGGCCCAGTGTTTCATGCGCTGCTGGGCATTCTGTAAACACTGCTTGGCGCGGCGTAATGCGGATTCCCGATCTTGGAGGAAGGCAGGGACCCCAGGAATTTGGGGCAAGTTGGCTTGAGCCCAGGCCTTGGCGGGCCGACGCCGGAGGCCGCGTCCATTGCTGCGAAGGGGCAGGGAGGTGCGCTGTTTGAGAGGCAGCGATTGAGAGAAAGGGGTCTGAGGGTGACGCCCATAGTTGAGAAAGAATGGGGAGTAACCGGTACTCTCTTGTTTCGTATTGTTGATAGCGAACTCAGCGCAAGAGAGGAGGCGATCCCAGTCAGTATGGGCAGCCCCAATATACCGCCGGAGCATGTCTTCCAAAGTGCGATTCGTGCGCTCCGTCTGGCCATCAGTCTGGGGGTGATAGGCAGAGGAGAGGTGGGGCTGCACACCAAGGCGAGCCAATAAGGCCTGCCAGAAGGCCGAAGTGAACTGGGGGCCGCGATCCGAGATGATAGACTCGGGAATCCCATGGTAACGATGCACACGCTCCATAAAAATGTCGGCCAGGCCAGCGGCATCAATCGCGCTGTGGGTGGGCTCGACGTGGACCATTTTGGTCAATCGATCCACAAAAACGACGATGGCGTCGTAGTGAGGGAAAGAAGTGGTCCGAGGGAGCTGAACGATTAAGTCCATGGAAACACTGGCCCACTCGTGATCCGGAATGGGGAGAGGTTGTAATTCCCCCGTGGAGGGGCCGGCCCGAGGCTTGGAGACCTGGCATGTATGACACTGTGCCACGAAGGCCGCAATGTCGCGACGGCTGTGGGGCCAGTAATAATAACGGTGAATAAAGTCGACCGTCTTCGTCTCCCCGAAATGACCCGCATAGGAGGGACAGTGACCCGCCTCCATGATGCGTAAGCGCATTGAGGGAGGGACGAAGACCTGATCACCGTGGTACCAAAGGCCGCCATGACGGACCAACCGATAGCGAGCGGCATCACGCTGGAGATCAGCGTAGGACATGCAGGCGTCCGCCAAGTCCTGAGCGAGACCGGTAAGCCCCTGGCCGGTGCGGGAGGGACGAGACAACGCCGCAATGAAGGCAACCGGACGAGAGGGAGCCGAAGTGTCGGCCACGGGCGAAGTGGGCCCGGCAGAATGGTAGTCGGTCGGGTCAAGAGCGGGGTGCCGACTCAGGGGGTCGGCGCAGTTGATGCGGCCAGGGCGATATTCCCAGGCAAAGTCGAACTGCTGAAGGAATTCCGACCAGCGCGCCTGGCGGGAACTGAGGTGAACCTGGGATTTGAGGTATGTCAAGGGACAATGGTCCGTGACGACTCGAAAGGAGGCGCCTTCCAGAAAGCAACGCCACACGCGAAGGGCGTGGACGACAGCCAGGAGCTCGCGCTCGGTGGCGGAGTAATTAACCTCCGCCTTCCCGAGCTTGCGGGATTCAAATGCAATGGGTTGCCCATCTTGAAGGAGGGCAGCGCCAAGCGCATAGCCCGAAGCGTCCGCGACAACCTCGAAAGGTTGAGAGAAGACGGGCATGCGGAGAAGGGGGGCCGAGGTCAGGGCCTCCTTGACCCAGTCAAAAGCCGTCTGTTCGGGCTCACCCCAATGGAAAGTGTGCTTCTCCCGGGTGAGCGCGACCAAGGGACCCACCATGTGGGAAAAACCGCGAAGGAATTTGTGGAAATAATTGGCAAGCCCAAGGAATTGCCGGACCTGGCGGGGGGTCCGAGGGCGAGGCCAGTCACGTACGGCGGCGACCTTGGCGGGATTCACCCGGATGCCATCAGCCGAGACAATGTGCCCCAGGTATTGAATGGAGGCGGCGTTGAAACGACACTTCGCCAAGCGGGCAATGAGCTGGTGCTCGCGTAACTTCTCCAAGACTTGGGTGAGGTGGACCTCATGCTCCTGAGCGGAGCGGGAGAAGATGAGAATATCGTCCAGGTAAACCAAGACGAACTGCCCCAAATAGGGGCCGAAGATGCGGTTCATCATTGATTGAAAGACCGCAGGGGCGTTCGTGAGGCCGAACGGGAGGACCCGGAATTCATAACTGCCGAAGGGGGTCTTGAAGGCCGTCTTCGGACAATCGGTATCCTGAATACGAACCTGGTAATAGCCCTGCATCAAGTCCAGGGAGGAAAAGATGCGGGCCCCAGCGAGCATATTCAACATGTCGTCGATCCGAGGGATCGGGTACCGGTTATGGACCGTCAACTTGTTCAAGGCCCGGTAATCGACACACATGCGGAGCGTCCCGTTCGCCTTGCGAACGAAAAGGACGGGAAAACCCCAGGGGCTGGTGCTGGGGCGAATGAGCTGGCGCTCGACGAGGTATTGGAGCTGGGCTTTCATCTCCTCAAGCTCGGGGCGCGAATAGCGAAACATAGCCCGGTTGACGGGGGCGGCATCCTCCACCAAGGGAATAGTGACGTCCTCTGGACGACAAGGAGGAAGGCCCGGCAGGGCATCCTTAAAGACCTCCAGGAAGCGATCCAAAATGCGCTGAATGCGCACTGGATCAGCCTGGTCAGAGGAGGCAGGAGGGGCAATGATTGGATCCTCCTGCGTAGCGTCGGGAGCGTCGGGCTCCGGATCCAGTGGATCGGTAGGGCGCAGGACCGCCAGAAAAGCGGCGCAGTGTTTGCGCAGAGCCCGCTTGGTCTGAAGGTAATTCAACAAGGGGGGCGGGGGGGCCGAAGCGGCCGGAGCGTCGGCAGCGTCCGAGTGGACAGAGGTGGGGGAGGGGACGCGAAGGGGCGCTGAAGGCGGGGCCATCTGAAGGGTGATGAAGCGGTCATGAATGTCATCACGCAAGATGATGGACCGAGCGCCATAGTCGATCGTCGCGTGACGGCGGAGGAGCCAACCATCGCCAAGAATCAGATCAATGCCGGGGGTCATGGGAAGGACGACACAACGCAATCGTTCCCGATAGGCCTTGATCTGAATGGAAAGCACCGTCTCCCCCACGATGGGAGCAGTGTGGCCAGAAGCCACCTGCACCTCAATGCCAGTGAGAGGAGTGTAAGAAATCCCATTTTGTTCGCAAAATTGTTGCGAGAGGTAATGGGTACCCTGGGCACCGGTGTCGAGGAGGCATTGAGCGGGAGCGCCGGCAATGCGACCCGGGAGGCAAAGGGCCAAGCGGCCCACATCAGTCTGGCGAGCAGAGCAGATGGCGGGGCGAGGGGGGTCATAAAAGACGTTTACCCCCCACGGGATGCCCGGAAGCGGGGTGCGAGACCCATCCATACAAGGGGCTGTAAACAAGGGCGTCCCTTGTTCGTATTGAGCCACCAACTGCATGCCACGCAAACCAGGGTGCGCGGCCTTGCGCCAAGCCGGCACCAGAATACAGGCACTGGTGTCCTGCGGGGAGCGCGCCTTCTCGGCCAGGTAGTGGTCAATGAACTCGTCCATGCGGCTGAACGGGGGATTGAGCCAAACATGGTGGCCCGCCAGAGACTCCCGAAGGAAATCCCGGGTGGGGGAGCAGAAGTTCGGGACCATGGTATTATGGCCAAGGGGATCGGCGCAGGCATCAAGAGTGAAAGCCCGGCCCACCCGCTGAGCGATGCGTACAAATTCAGGGCGCAAGATGGCACGATCCTCGCGATTCCACCAATCCCGGCGAGCCGGAGAGGAGCCGGGCGAGGGAGCCGAGGCTGACACAGGGCGCGGGGGAGGGGAGGAGGGGCGGGCCGCACAACCTGAGCGAGGGCGGCGGTGGGTGAGCAGATCAGATTGGATCAAGCGCCAAGGCCGAGCAGCGGCCGCAGGAGGCGCGCCGGGAACGAGCGCTGTAAGGAGAGGCAGAGCGCGCAAGGCGGGAGGGAAACGCACGGGATCGGATCCCGATGGGCCGGCCCAAGGAGGAGGGGCCACAGAGGACACAAGTGTCACGAGGGGAGGCGAGGAGGCAGAACCCGAATGACCCAAAGGGGATACGGCCCCCAAGGGGGAGAGGGAGGCCAAAGCAGGAGCCGATCCCGGGGTGGCAGGGGAGCCAACAGGGCCCGAAGAGATGGCCGCGGCGGAGGAGAGCGGGATCAAACGCGACACAAGATCGAGAAGGGGGGGAGACGACACCGGACCCCCGAGCGACGGGGATGGAAGTACGGAACAGGACGGAAGAGGGGACAAGGGAGGCAGCGGGGGAAGCGACAAAGAAGCAAGCACCCCCCGAGGATCCGTCGCAGAACAGCAAGGCAAGAGAGGGGGATCAAAGAGGCCCGAGGAGGCAGCAGGCGGGAGAGGGGCAGAAGGCGGGCCCGTGCTCAACAGAGGTGCCACAAGCCCAAGGGGGACAGATAACCGAGAGCACCAGTGAGGAAAGGCAGGAAGACTCACCAGCCAGTCCGGAGGGGGCAGGCGGCGACGATGGTCCCGCTGGAAGGTGCAATGAGGCGGGTCGCTCCGCCGGCGGGGCTGGGTGTACTCCTCCCAGCACCAAACGCAAGCGCCATGTGGTCCCCGGGCGCGGGTGGCGAGCCAGAGGGCATGGGGGAGGCGGCCCGCCAGTGGAACCCCATCAGCCGAATCCCCCGGGGGGAAATCGAAACCACGGCGGCTGCGAAGGGGAGGACGGGAAGTCCCCGCGCCATCAAAGGGGCGCTTGCGCCCCGTCAGAAAACGATCACCTGACCGATCACCCGCAGACAAAGAACGCAGCGGAGCAGAACGACTGGCAATTCGGCCCAGAGAAGGGTCATGATGAATGAAAGACCACAGCAGCTGCCGGAACTGCTGGTGCGACTGGGCCCCCCACGCCTGACCCGTAGGGTCTGCCAGCAACCGGGCGCGAAGCGGTTCAGGCAGGCCACTGTAAATCCAAAAAATACGATCGATCTCGGGGACGGCAGCCCCGGCAGCGCCGCGCTCGCCGAAGAGCGTATCCATGCGCGTGAGAAACTCAAATACGGTGGCAGGGGGCCGGGCCGCCAACTCCTGGATTTGGAGGGTGATCCCGAGCAGGGTGGGAGGGCGCGCGAAGGGACCGCACCGCATCACAGCTTGGGCCTCCTCCCAAGTAGCAGGGGCGGGATTCGCCTGGAGATGAAGGTGCCAGTGAGCCGCCGCGGCGCCCTTGAGGAGGACCGGGAGGAGGTTGATGCGGTAGGCATCGTCGTGGTCCCGGTGGCACAGGCGGCAGTGGGCGTCAAAGTGGACCAGGAATTGGGCCCACCGATCGCCCTTGGGATCGCCAGAGAATGTAGGCAAGGACGGAACCCCCCGCGGCAGGGGAGGGGAGCCGGGGGCGCCAGGAGCGGAGCCGCGAGGGTGGGCCTCCAGGGCGGACAGCTGGCCCTGAAGGAAGATCACCTGACGAGAGAGCTCGTCGGTGGATGCCGATCCGAGTGAAGGGGGAGTCACCTGCGGACTAACAGCGAGGGGAGGCACAGCCAAAGCCTCGCCCCGAGATCCCGAAGCAGGAACCAACCAGGAGCCAAGCGGGGCAGTCAGCGGGTCCCCAAGGCCGGAAGATGCCGCCAAGCCCAAGACAGGGGGGCCCATAGAGGCGGATCCCACAGTGGCCATTACGGTGGCCGGCAGTGCGATTTCTGGCCCGGAGATGGAGCCCACACCAGCCACCGAAAACAACGGGATCGAGGCTGGTGGGGTGGTGGCCGCAATCGAGCCAAGAGGCGGCAAGGGGGGAGACCGGCTGGAAGAGCCCATGCCCGCCAAGAGATGGCGGAGATGCTCCTCCAAGAAAGGGAGGAGCTGGCCCGCCAAGACACGGGCATCAAGCAGAGTTGGGGGCCCCAAAACAGCGGGATGGGGGGGCCGATTGGGGCTGCGAGACAGAGCATCAGGTGCCCCAGCGATCGGGCGCACCGGCGGGGGTGTACGCGCCCGGTAATGGAAAGAGGTGGGGGCATGTCCCCTCCAGCCGATTCGAAAATCGTGCCCCCCTCCGCCGAATGGGCCGGGAGGGGGGTGGCGATCGGCTGCGTGGAGACCACGCCCGCCGACAGTGCTGCAGAAACGGCCGGTACCGGCCGATCGTCCCCGTCGCCGCCGATGGGCTGGCTGGAAGTCGCCTCCTCGGACATGGCGATGGGGTGGCCGAAAAATGGCCGGATGCGGCGACGCCGGCGATCGACGGGAGGCGGCGCGGCCCAGCAATCGAGGGGGAGGGGCCGCACCGCGAGGAGGGGGTGGGGCTGAAAAAAGGTCGCCGGGTTCGCGGGAACCCGGCTCCGAAACCAGATGTTGCGCGGCAGCGCGCAACAGGGGGTGAGAGAAGCCTGCCAGTACGGGCGCTCGAAGGCCATTAAGCCGGGACCCAGCACCGGACCCCAAGTACTACGTACTTGGGGCCACACCCAAGCGCCGGTACCTGGGGGTACCCCAGGTACTGGTGGCCACCGCCCTAGTTCCGGTGTGGCAACTCTAACCCCTATACTATAGTAACCGTAGCCCTCTTGGGCCGGTTACTGTAGGGGGTCGCCGGTATCCCCGGGTACCGGCTAGTGCGGTACACAAAGTGACTTTTTTGATTGTATTGTGTGACCCTTTGGAAAGGGTCAATGTGGAGAAGGTCAATGGGAAGTTCTGAGAGGTACAAGGAGTATTGTGGCCTTTTTTTTGATGTGTCTGTTTGCTTATCCGAGGGTTGCTGAAGTGTAGTGCTGTTGGAGCTTTTAGGGGTATTTAGGTGGCGGAGGTTGGGTTGTGAGTGCTCCCCCCCTCTCTCTCCAACCCCAACCCGTCAGTTCTTGATTCTAGCAGTCTGAACGGCGGGTGTTCAGTTGCGAACTGTCGTGCTGTGAGCCTGTGGGGCTCGAACGTGGTCGAAGGGGAGCGGTTTTGTAACCAGCACTTCCGTTTCCGTGTGCTTTCGCCTCTTGACCCTCCGGGTCACTTGTCCTTGGGGTTGTGCACCGCTGCACATACTAGAGGTGGCCACTCGGATCCGTTAATAGCGGACAGAGGTTAATTTCCTTTAATTTTCCGTTAATTAACAGAAAATAACGGAAAAAAGACAAAAATAAACCAAAAATTAGCGGATTTTTGGATTTTTTGGGGATTTTTGGGGGTTTTCACACTTATAGTTTATGGAATTCGCTATTAGAGAGTATGTTTGTATTTTATTTCAACCTATGCATACTAGATTTTCAACTAGCCGCAGTTGTTGTGATTTTTTGGGTTTTTTTCGATTTTTTTGGAATTTTTTCGTTTTTTCTGAATTTTTTCCCCTTTTTCTTTAACGAAATTTAACGGACAGCTGATAAAAATTAACGAACCGGATTTAACGGACCGGATGGCACCCTTGAGTGGCCACCTCTAGCACATACCCCCAGCTCGACGCCGAGCTTGATTCCCGTTTCGTTGACCAACTGACCCACGCGCGCCCACGTTGGGCACTGACTTCGTCGACTTAACGACTCGTCTTCATCGTCGGCTGCTTGGCGAGTGAGTGGAGCACAGCTCTGGACCGCAGGGAACGAGCATCGACGACATCGGTTTGCGACATCTGGAGAATGGTCAGTACGCTCGTCATACTGAGCTACTGAGCGAGGTGTGGAACGTCGTTTCGCAGTTTGAGCGTGTATTTTCGTGCCTCTTGTCGAGCTGATCAGCAGTTATATGTTTCTCGTTGTATGTGAGCGGTTAAGGTGAACTTGAACACGAAGTTCAGCTCTGGGGTTGCGCCTCGCTTCGGCAGCGCTCGACCACACCCCTGGAGTCCTGTTGGGTTTGAATTTGCATACTGTGGTAACTTCCATCGTCCTGTAAGCTCCTAGGAGCTGAGTTGGTAAAAGTGCAGGAGCAGAACGCTCAGAGGTAATTGACAGGGCTGTGATAGTGGCTGTGCCTTTAATGACTCTCATTGAGCGTCTATGGCTGATCGTTGAGTCATATTGCTGTTCCTAAGCGTAGACACCCTCCTGGCGGTGCTTGTCAGCTGTTTGTAACATCATGGCACTCGAACAGGCGCCATCCTGAAAATCTGCCCAGCACACTCAACCTTATGTCCTTGGCACGGGCAATGGACTCCTCAATGGTGCTTCTACAGACACGGAATACATTGTCATTCAGATGGAGAACGTTCCCTGCAGTGGCTCGGACTATTCCCTCAATGTCCTTGCTGCCGGTTACCTCATGCCAGCCGTTTTGAACATCTTGCATTCTTTTACATAGAAATTTGATGATTTTATTATCTGTGACAACTACTGTGTTCCAGGTGACCCCTGATGACAACACCAATACGCCAGTAAGCCTGTGTTGCCTGACAAACTTCACCACCAGCTTCCTAAATCGTTTCCACCTGGGGTTCTGGCGAATGTACCAGCAGTTTCCCACCTGCAACAAGTAAGTTGATTGCAGCCAAGTAGTAGCAGCCACCATTGCGGTGCCCTCCCATTCATTCATCTCTGTTGGATCCATTCCTTGTGAAGCACTGTCATCTTTGGCAGCTCTAACTTGCTGGATGGCCTGAGCTCTGTCAATCCCCATTTCTCCATCCACCACCTGGTTTGCCAACAACTCATCCACTGCCTTGACCGATGCAGAGACTGTGCTTGCTCCTTCTAGCACTTGGCCTTGAGGGGCAAAAATGCATGCATTGGATGTTTTGAAATTCGGGATGATGACAAGATTGTCTGCCAAAATGAAAACCACACCATGTTTGGCCCTCAGAGCTGCCCTTCGAATCCTGTTGTAACAGCCATCTGCCCCCCATCCCTCACAAAATGGCTTCAAACCACAGCCTGGGTACATCATTACTGAGTGCAGTGTAGGATGGAGATGGTAGACACTGGGGGGGTGGTTGGGCCCCTGTTGGAACACAGTTGCCTCCCGCATTTTGAGAATGAGGTCCCTGAAGGGTTCCCTGAAGTTCATGATGCACTTGAATTGGTATTTCTCAGTGGGACGAGGTTGGGATGAGAAACTTGCAACTCTGAGGTTATTATACACGATAGACACATCATCAAAACCTCTCTGCCATGTAATGTCTCCATAAGATCGGAGATCACTGGTTACCCTCCCTGCCAAGGACATCAGACGTCCCATGAGATGTGCTTGTTCGGATGCATCTGGCCAGCCCCCAAGGTGCTGCATTTTGCCATTCACCAGCCTTTTCAAAGTTATTTGACCCTCTCCTGTCAAGACATCTTGCCTAAAGGCAGCCATTAGTGCTGCAGGACAGACAGTTTGTTGTTGTTGCTGATCAAGGTGCATTTCTGTCAGTCCAGCAATTCTGGTACCTGCCAAGTCCAGACACCCTGTGAGCTCAATTACTCCAAGCAAGATGTCCTTTACAAGATGCAGGGCCTTGACCCAATCAACTGACCAGTTGAGAAACTCCCTCTGTGGTAATACAAGGTATGTACCCAGAGCATCACATCCCTGTTGCTTCAGTAAGCTCTCAAGAGACTGTGCAAAGCTCTTTGCCAGTTTCCTCTCTTCAGGGTCGTACAGATCGCTGAGCCCATTTTTGCACAGCAGGTGTGAATTCAAATGCTCTGCAACAACTCTGGTTTCCACGCTGTTGCTGAACACATCACTCAAAACCTCAGCCATCGTGCCTTCATCCATTTCCCCTGTGATAGTCGATATCTCGCCCTTTATTTGCCAACTGTCCCGCAGCCACGGCTTCAGCGTTGTCCGTACGGTTGCGTCCGCTGCTGGCACCAGCATAGTCTCCCGAGGCAACTCTCCCTCTTCTCCCCCCTCCTCCCCACCACTCCCTTCCGACTCTTGTACTATTGAACCACTCTTCCCGCAGCGGAACGCGCCTGCAAGGCGACCAAACTTGCCAGGTCTGGCAGGAGCGAACAGGCTAATGTCCTGCGCCTCCAGTGTCCTCAAGACCATGTGCTTTCCAGGGTATATCGAGGCCCCCACTTCGATCAATCCCCGCTGTTGGCGCGTCAATGCCCCACCGCAAGTCGCTCCACTCCTTGTCGTCCGCACTGGACAGGACTCCCTGGTCGAATCAGCAGTAGGTGCACCACCCAGCCGCCCGTTGCCAAGCGAACTGGTCCACTCGTCGGCGCCTTTGCTGGTACTGTGGTCCTCCAAGGCCTTGGTGCCTGCGCCTGGGGCCGAACACCCTGCGCCCTCGTGTCCGTTTCCGGTACGGATCAATCCATCAGCCACTTTCGACAGTTCATCGCCTGACCATCGCTGCTCGGACAACCCAAAACAAACAAAACCCCTCCGCCCAGCTACACAATCCGGGTCTCCGCGATCCTCACAGGGTGCGCCCCGAAGCTCATTATCTTCCCTCGACGTCCTCAGAGCTGCATTTTCAGGCGAGCGTCCGCCGGCTGCCCCACCAGCACCGCCGTCGATCAGCCCACCTCCCAGCCTCCGCTTCTCCAACTCCTCGACCTCCGCCCGGCCTCCCGACGCCTGGCCTGTGCGAAGGTCTCCAATCACTGCATCCGCCACTGCAGCAACTTCGCGCAGCCCAACCGCGCTCCTCTCACCCCCACAACCCCCACATTGGTCTTCCGCGTCTCCCCGGTCTCCGTTTGTTCTCCTCGTTGTCTCGGCATGACCTGTCCAGGCTGCTCCCCCACACTTCTTTACCTTGTAAGGTTCTTCCGTCTTCGTGTGTCCTCTGCGTCTCCTCTGGCTTCTCAGCCCCTTTCTGTGAGCTTCCCCAGGCACCCCCTCCGGCTTCCGGCCCTTCCTCTCGTTGTTCCCGGCTGTCCATGGCGCGTCCTTTCCGCGCAAAAGCGCCACTCCCCCGAAGGACGGCGAGCCTCTCCTCCAGGCTGCGATTCTCTCCACCTGAAATTGCATGCTGCCCAGAAGCATCTGGGCCCCTGGCCTCGGCCACGTGCTCGTCTGCATCCCCAGAGTTCCCAGCCGCCGCTCCTCCAGTTGGTCCGGAGGCTCCTGCGTCGATCGGCGCTTCCGCGGGCCGCGGGGCGGGCGGCATGACTTTCCGCTGGTCCGTGCTGGGTCGTGGGCCGCCGCTCGTCTGTGGGCCAGCGAGGGTCAGGCTGGTCAGGCTGGTCAGTGTGGTGGCCCAGCGGCCTGGGCGTATGGAGAGGCGCCATTCTTTGTGATTTCGGAGGACAATTTTTCGACACAAGCGCACCGCCCCAAAATAGGGGACCGTGGTGCGGCTTGCCCATTGGCTCCTATTCTATAACCTACGAGTGCACATTCGTGTGCAGGCGCCTTCCTCTGTCCCAAATTAAATGCAACAGTGTGTTTGGGAGGCCATATTTAAACCATACACTTAACTATTTTTCCTTGAAAACTTGGCCAGAGAAATACCCACCAATCTATTGTATCCTATCAAAAATTTCTACAAGATGGACAAATATTGGTCAAATGCTTGTACTTTGGACCCACAGGATTTAAAAAACAATTTTCTCGCGCAGGCTGCCCATCGCCCCGAAAGCGGCCCCTCGACCAGGTCCCTTTGCGACTGTCGGTGCGCAGTGCAGAATGGGTATCTGGGGCCGACGCTGTGGCTGCAGGTCAGAAGCATTCCTGTCGAAGTGCAATCTCTGCGGAACTGAGTTCCATATTGCTCGATCGTCGATCGCGACCATGGACTCGTAAGCCCATAGAGCGTTTCAGATTTGGATCGGAAGCCGAGAAATCGCAGCAACTTCACAATGACCGCATTTTCGAAAGGAGCTGATGCCATGGGCGGGGCGGCCGCAAACTCTTAGGCCACCGTCGAAAATTTGGAGAGATGCGATTGTCAATTCGCTGCACAGCAAGATCAGAAAGATCGCTGGATGCGGCTGTGCCGTGCAGGGCACACGGGTAAAGAATTGTCCAAAGTACACGGTCCTGAAAACCGTGTACTGTGTTATGGCGTAATAGTGGTGCAAAATTCGTGTAAGCATCGTGTACTCATCGTGTATGATACCAAAATAGATGGCTGCCTCTAGTACACGGTTCAAATCGTGTAAAATCACGCTCTCCATCGTGTTCTTCATGGTGGTAAGGTGGACCACTTTCGTGTACTACACGGGGTTGAAAACTACACGATTTTGACAATCGTGTCAAACAGTGCTCCGAAGTACCCGATTTCTACACGATTTTAACACAATTCCACACGATTGCACACCGTGTGAAATGGTCGAATTTTTGCCAGTGGCAAGGCACGGAGCACTTCGAGTGCCGTTCAAGCCGCTTTGAAAGGCACTCCTGCGACACATGCTGGACGTCGTCCTTGCGGAAGGCGACGGCATCACTATGTACCACTTGGGGTCGCCGATGAGGCATCCGCACCCTCCATTGCTCGTTTTGGTGGGATTGATGCTCTTTGTGGGTGGGCGTTCATTGCACCAAACACGCCATTATTTGGAGATCGGCAACCAAATGAGAGTGTTTGGCAGACGCAGCGGTTCCGATGCCAGTATTTAGACACCAGGAGACCTGTTGGCAATGGCAGATCCTAGATATGTCCTTACGTCGCCGTGGACGGTGGCGGAGATTCCCACAAATCCACAATGGTGGCGTGGGCGGCCATGCGCCATCTCTGCCGGTTACCCATCTCGATGAGTGCCGATCGTTGCCCCAGAGCCTGAGTGAGATTGGCCACTCTACCCTTCCCGTGCCCTGGAATCAAGAAACAGGGGGTGCACCTGTGCGTTGGGCGATCCGGGATCGCCGATCCCAAACCCGGGAACCTATTTTTTGGCGGGCGGGGGATGCTCTGAGAGGGTCCAAATTCTGGACTGGGGTAGCGTGGGTTCAATGCATTGACGAATGCAGTTAGCTTAATCGTTCTCCCCGATTTTCTGGCAGCAACTGCTACACGTATGGTACGTGCTGCTCTTGCATTTTCAAAAAAACGAGTACTTGACACAAGTCTGGCCTCCCAACGAATTGCCTCAATTTAATTTGGGACAGAGGAAGTACATGTGTATATATAGAGAGAGAGTGATATATATATATATATATATATATATATATATAGTATATATATATATATATATATATATATATATAAGGTTATATATATATACAGATGTTGATACTATGTTGAATATATTATGTGACTTTAAAGTGGGGCGTGTCCATGGGACGCACTCCAATTGCTCCCGATTTCCTCATCGATTGCCGCCGACCAGGCCACAACGCGCAGTCGCATTTTGTGTATCAGACCCTGGCTGCGGGGTGAGGAAGGTCAGGGCGGCTGCCCTCACAAAATAGTACTGGACAGTTTTGGTTAATGCGTTTGCTGAATACGCTGCTGATACAACTGCGGCCGTATGAGCAAACACCCCCAAAAGTAAATAAGGGAAATGAGATGCATTAATCGGCGGGACAAAGTGCGATCATTGTACTTTCAATTCTTATTCGCGTGGCCCCAGGCGGCAATGCGTCCACAGTATTATGTTGCCTGTCAAGCACCCTTTTTCTGAAGCATACAACTGAATCGTTTGTGGAAGGAACATGCATGTTTTCAATTATATATTGCAGAAGGGTCTGTCTCTCAGCAACTTCTTTAAAATTCGCAATGATGTTGGATCCGTTTTCAATGCGCCAATCAATGATAAGCCTGCATATCACATGTGGAATACGTCTAGAAATTCGGCAGGCGTTGATGCAATGTTGATGAAGGGTGATGCAAGGGGGCCATTGAAACAATGGCTCTCAATACTTGTGAGCTACCCTTGAAACGATGGCTCTTGGCGTCGGCATTTATCAACCCTCCAGCAAGGCATCTTGGTGCAACATTTCCAGACAAACAGTGTTCCAGAAATGCTCCATCAACGATCCATTAATCAGCCTGGAGATGCATCCAGAAATTTGGCAGGCTTTGATGCACCATGGATGAGCCCTTGCATCAAAACGAACCTTCAGAACCCGTGTCTGCAGAGCGGCGTTGATACAATGACCTGTCAGTGTTATATCGACGCCTACCAGATTTCTGGATGTATGTCACCCTAACAGATTCGTTTTCATCTTGCCGGTGATTGACACAGAACATCATGACAGTGTCCCAATGCCATAGTAACAACAGTCAGTCGAACGAAAAAGTTAACATGTCAAAATGTTCCTTACAAATTTGTGACGTTTCCACGTTATAGTACAAAGCACAATGGATACAGGCAGCAACAGCATGTTCCACCTGTTGTGGCAGCTGTATCCCCCCCATGCCACCCCACCCCACCCCACCCCTGCACCAATCACATAGTATCGCAGTGTCCGAGGTCATGTGAAGTCTTCTGCTAGATTGACTGTGGCCCAATTCCAGTGGACGCTGTTCTGTTTGCAGCATCAAACATCTTTAGTGTCAGACGCTCACCCTCAATTATACTGCCATCATCCATAAATTAATCGCAATATATCGATAGTATCCATAATATCCAATCGCAAAACAGGAGAATCTGACGCATTTCGCAGCTCACACCATCGTTGTTGGAGCCCTTCTGAACCATTTCATAGCTTGATATTAAACCCATTCACACATTCCACCAACACCGGGGAGTCTCCTCCAACTGATGTGGATCATCAGCAAAATAATCAAAGGGTAGTGGCCTCTGACTCTGTTCATCATGCGAGCCTGCCTCTTTGTTTGCAATGTGCAAATGGCGCAATCCTGAAAATCTGCCCAGCACACTCGAACTTCTTTCCTTAGCACGAGCAACAGATGCTTCAATGGTGCTTCTACAGAGGCGGAAGACTTCTTTCAGATGGAGAACATTTCCTGCAGTAACGCGCGCTATTGCCTCAATGTCCTTGCTGCCAGCGACCTCATGCAAGCCATTCTGCCCTGCTCATATCTTATCAGACAGAAATGTGATGATATTGTTGTTTGCAACAATTACTGTGCTTCGCCCGACCCCTGCTGATAATATAGATATGCTCATAAGCCTGTGTTGCCTAACAACCTCAGAACCAAATTCCTAATGCATTTCCACGGGGAATTCTGGTGGATGTACCAGCAGTTTCCAAACTGCAGTGAGTAGGTCTATTGCAACCACGTAGCTGCTGCCACCTGTGCGGCGCCTTCCCATTCATCCATCTCTGCAGTGTTTATTCTGCGTGCAACACTGCTATCTTTGGCAGCTCTAACTTGCCGGATGGCCTGAGATATGTCAATCTCCATATCTCCTTCTATTGCCTTACGTGCTAAGAATTCATCCACTGCCTTGTTAGGTGCAGAGATTGTGCTCGCTCCTTCAAGCACCTTGCCTTTAGGGGCAAAAGTGCATGCACTGGATGATTTGGTATAAATAATGATAAAAAATTATCTGCCAAGATGAAAACCATGTTTGGCTCTCAGAGCTGCCCACCGAATCCTGTCACAACAGCCATCTTCCCTCCATATCTCCCAAAATGGCTTCAACGCACAGCCTGGGTACATCTCGCATCACAAAAACAAGTTTCTTTAAGTCCATGACATTTGCTGTACTGTAACGTGTATTGTTATCACGTGTGGAGAAGCTCGCAACTCTGATGTGATCGTAGCACCAAACAATGTTCTCAAAGGATCACAGATCAATGATGCTCTTGTGTGCAAACGACATCAAATGCTCCATGACCATCTGGTTTTCTGGTTCCTTTGTCTAGTCGGAGATCCTCTGCATGGTGCCAGTCGCCAGATATTTCAAAGACAGTTGACCATCTCTTTTCAAAGACAAGGCGCTATAAGGTGGTAAAATTGCTGTAGTGCGGTCAGAGTGCTCTTGTTGTTCATCAACCTCCACTTCTTCCAATCCTGCAACTCTGACGCTTGTCAACCCTAGACACGAAGGCAGCTCTAGAGAAACTGCCAAATCTGGTACTCCAAACAGCACGTTCTTTACAGCATGCAGGGTTACGACAGGATCGTAATCCCAAAATGATTCATTGTATGGTGCGAATTCAATGCCTGTATCGGAATCAAAATCACAGACCCACGGCTTCAGTCTGTTCTCAAGGGGCGGTGCAAAAGTCGACGCCAGTTTCCTTTCTCCAGGGTCGTACACATTGCTGAGCCCATTTCCGCACTGCACGGACATGCATGAATTCCAGTGCTGTGCAACAACTCTGGACCTCACGCTGCCGCTGAGCACGTCCCTCAAGACTTCGTCAATCGTTTCCTCGTCCATGGTCGACATCTCGCCCCTTGTCTGCCAACTGTCCCGCAGTCACAGCTTCAGCGTCTTCCGCACTGTTTCGTCTGCCGTCGGTACCAACACTGTCTCCCTTGGCAACAGCACATCCTCTTCCCGCTCCCTCCTCCCTCCTCCTGGCCACAACTTCTCCCCGGCTCTTCCACCTTCGGTCCGCCCTTAAGGGAGAAGCTTCTCCCGGCGGAGCAAGCCTGCAGGGCGGCCAACCTTGCCGGGTCTGGCTGGAGCGAAGAGGCTCACGTCCTGTGCCTCCACGGTCCTCAAGTCCATGTGCTTGCGCTGATCCCTCGATAACCCCGCTTTGATCAATTCTCGCCGTTGATGTGTCACTGTTCCACCGGCAGACATTCTCCTCTTCGGCGCCCTTCCTGGACAGGGCGCCCTGGACGAACCGGGAGCAGTTGCGCGGTGCCGCTTGCTGCCAAGTGAGCTGGTCCCCTCGTCGGCCCCCTGGCGATAACTGTGGCGTCCCGAGACTTTGGTGCCTGGGGATTGGGCCAAACAGCCTGGCGTTTCTTCCCCGTCTCCCTCATCGATCAGTCCGCTCTGCATGCTAACATTTTATACCCTGGCTGTCGCCGCCCGGCAGCCCCAAAGGCCCCATGCCCCTGCCCCCAGCAAACACAATCTGGCTCTCCGCGCTCGCCGCTGGTGGCACACGCCACGCCCTGACGCCAACCATCCTCCACACTCCCCCTCAAGACGGCGCTTTCACACGTAGCTCCGCCTGCTGCCCCACCACCTCCGCGTTCGATCAACCGACCTGGCAGGCCCCGCTTCTCCAAATCCTCGCGCTCCTCCCTTCCCCTCGATGCCCGCCCGGTGCACCGCCTTCCAGTCATTGCATCCCCACTACAGCGGCTTCACAGAACCCATCTAGGTCCCTCTCTGCCCCACTCCCCCCAACATGATCTCCGGCCTCTCCTCGGACTTTGTGAACCCTTTGCGTCTCCTGCGCCTTCCCAACCCGCCTCTGTGAACGTCAAGGCACCCCCGTCGGCCCCACATCCCCCACAGTGGGTTTATCACCTCCTCGGTCTCCAAGACTTCTCTGTGTCTTCTCTTCCCCCTTCTGTGCTCGTCCAGAGAGCTCGTCAGTTGCCCCCCGCCCGGCGCCGGCCTGTCCGATCGGCGCGCTGCTCCCCGACGGGCGGCATCCCTCTCCTCCAGGCTGCATTTTCCGTGCAAGAATGCGTTTTGACCAGATGCATCCGGGCGCCTGACCTAGGCCAAATGCTCGTATCATCCCCAGAGCTCCCGCCAGCGCCTTCGCGTGGCGCGTGCATTGGCCGACTGTTTCGTGAGCCGCAGGGCGAACGGCATTTGCGTGAGCCAGCGCTGCTCCATGCACTGGGAAAAAACAGGCCAGATGACACAGTCTTGACACGGTCTGCTCAAAATCCAACCGTGCACTTTCGGCAAATGTGGTCCCCAAAGTACACAATTAGTACATATATTGGCACAGTTTCGACCGTGTACCCTCAGACAATTGTGTAGACTACCCGGTTTCCTAGGATGCACGATTAAAAATGTGTCAATGTGTGTACTAACTGTGCACTTTTGGGACCACATTTGCCGAAAGTACACAGTTGGATTTTGAGCAGACCGTGTCAGGACTGTGTCATTTGGCCTGTTTTCTACTAGTGCATGGGAGAGCTTCACCGTTACATTTTTGCTCCATATCGTTCTGTCAGAGCTTCATCTATTCATAAGTCCTGTTCGCATCAGGTTCCAAGGGCCCGGAGTCATGGAAGGGCCATGGAAGCTGCGCGCCAAGTTTCAGGTATAGCCGATCAGTCCCTGGCATGCTACATGCATGCACCATGCGACCCATGCAAGGGATCGACAAAGCGGCCAGCCTCAAAATGTTCTGCGCGTCTCCGGCGCTTGTGACGGTTCCCAAGCACACCAGCGACGCGCCGGCGCAAGCAGAGGCGCGGATTGGCGCTGATTCCGGGGCACGTTTGAATGGGTGCGGCAATCGGGCAGTGGGTTGTGTGCTTGGTGATTGAGGCGCGGCTGGGCACCTGGGCTGCCCAAGATACGGCCGACAACCAGCAGTACGAGCCCCGGGGCGCAAATCCACGCCTCTCAATCGCAAGGTGTTGGCACCTTCCACGGCAGCGCCCCGTTGGAGCCGTGCGGGCAGCTGCGGAATGTCGCCTCATTGGGACGTACGAGGCCTCTGGGGCTTTTCTCTGGCGGCAAGCAGGGAAAAAAGCGGTGTTTTGCGGCAACGGCAGGGCCTTCAAATGTGCCTTTCATTGGCTGCGAATCTGGGTCGCGACGGCGCTAGTGTATGCTTGCAATCGCTTCCCATGCCACGCAATGTCTTTCCTGGCATTTCCCACTGGGCGACAGCAGAATGGCAATTTTGCCAATTTGCTTGTCCTCAAATTGCCTGTTTCTTCTCCGCAGAGACCTGCGCATCTGGTATGCCATGTGGTCCCAAATTGGAACAAACCACAGAACGCTGTGGCCCGCCAATTATGCTTATATAATTCCGACAATTGAATCATCTGTGGAGGGTACCATTCCTACTTTCAATGACTTATTGTAGTTGGGTTTCTCTGTCAGCAGTTTCGAAATTCACAGTGATGTTGGATCTACTGTCAATCCGCCATCCGATAGATACAATCATTCCATTGCACAACATGGATCACATCCAATAGCGTCTTCGATATTCTTCACGTCATATGTACAATGAGCCTCCCTGCGAGGTTCGCTTTCATCTTGCAAGTGTTTGTCATAGAAAACCATGATACCATCCCATTGGCATAATTACAACAATCAGCGAACCGCAATGGGTAACTTGTCAAAGTTTGCAGCAAAACGCAATGAACGATGGATAAGAGCAGCAACCGAACATTTCAGCCATTACAGCAGCGATGCACTCCCGCACCCACAAACCCCATCATGCCCCAATGTCCAAAGTCGCGAAACCGGCTGAGACCCACTTCCAATGGACACTGTTCTGTTTGTAGGATCAAACATCTTTGCTGTCAGACGCTCATCCTCAGTTATACTGTCGTCATCCCTGAATTGACCGTCCAATCCCAAAACAGGAGAATCTGGTGCATTTCGCAGTTTACACCATCGCTGTTCAAGCACTGCTGGGCCATTTCGCAGCTTGATGCATTACCCAACCACACCTTCCATCAACACCAAGGAGCGTTCTCCAACCTCATGAGGATCATCAGCAAAGTAATCGAAGGTTATTGGCACTTGACTCTGTCCCTCTTGTGCACCTGGCTGTTTGTTTGCAATGTACAAATGGCGCCATCCTGAGAATCTGCCCAGCACACTCAACCTTATGCCCTTGGCATGAGCAATAGATGCTTCGATAGTGCTTCTGCAGAGGTGCAGTACATTGTCATTCAGGTGGAGAACATTTCCTGCAGTGGCCCGCACTATTCTCTCAACATTCTTGCTACCAGTGACCTCGTGCCAGCCATTTTGCACAGCTTGCATCTTTTGTTAGATAAATGTGATGACTTTGTTATCTGTGACAATCACTGTGTTCCAAGTGACCCCTGCTGACAGTATAGATAAGCCTGTATTGCCTAATAAACGTCACAACCAACTTCCAAATACGCTTCCTCCTGGGATTCTGACGGATGTACTAACAGTCTCCCACCTGCAGTAAGTAGGTTGATTGCAGCCAAGAAGCAGCCGCCATCATGGCAGTGCCCCCCCATTCATCAACCTCTGCAGGATCTATTCCCTGTGAAGCACTATCATCTTTGGCTGCTCTAACTTGCCATGTAGCCTGAGATCTGTCAATCTCCATCTCGCCCTCTACCACCTCATCTGCAAGCAACTCATCCACTGCCTTGAATGATGTAGAGACTGTGCTTGATCCTTCCAGCATCTTGCCTTTAAGGGCGAAAATGCACGCATTCGACGTTTTGAAATTCAGAACGATCACAAGATTGTCTCCCAAGATGAAAACCGTACCACGTTTGGCCCTCAGAGCTGCCCTCCGAATCCTGTCACAGCAGTCATCTTCCCACCATCCATCACAAAAAGGCTTCAATGCATATCCTGGGTATATCGCCACTGAGTGCAGTGCATGATGGAGAGTGTAAGCTTGAGGGGGGGAGCTGACTTCCTATTGGACTACAGCTGCCTCCCGCATTCTGAAAATGAGGCCCCTGAAGCTGACGATGGTCTTAACATAACGGTTGGAAGGTAGGGAGTAGCGTGCAATTCCAATGTGACTATATTGTATTGAAACAGAATCGCGCAGTGTGCACCACATAATATCTCCATAAGATCGCAGCTCATCGATGCCTTGTTGTGCAAATGACATCAGATGCACCAACAGATTCCGTTGTTCTGGTTCCTCTGGCCAGTGGGAGTCGTCCTGTTCTTTCACCATATTTTTCAAGGACATTTTGCCCGCTCTTTCAAAGACACAGTATTCCATGGTGGCAATCATTGCTGCAGCACGGCCAAAGTGTTCTTGCTGTTCATTGAGCTGCACTTCTTCTAATCCAGCAACTCGTACATTTGCCAGATCTAGCCACTCTGTAGGCTCTAGTACTCCCAGCAGCACATCTTTTACAATATGCAGGGTGCTGACAGCATCAACTGTGCAATCGGCTATATTGCTTGGTGTGCATGCACAGTCACAAACTGCCATATGACATTTTCACCGCTTAAGTTGGTACTCAAGAGACAATGCAAAGGTCGCTGCCAGTTGCCTCTCTTCAGGGTCGTACAGATCGCTGATTCCAGATTTGCACTGCATTGACATGTACGATTTTCATTCCCCTGCAAGAAATCCAGCACTCAAACTGTCACTGAACACATCCTTCAAGACTTCGGCAATTGTGCTTCTGTGCATTTCTTCTGTGATGGCCGATATATCCCCCCTTACTTGCCAACTGTCCCGCAGCCACGGCTTCAGCGTCGTCCGCACTGTTTCTTCCGCCGCTTGTACCAACATTGTCTCACGGGGCAATGCTGTCTCTTCTTCCGCCCCCTCACCACCGCTCCCTCCCGATCCTTCCAGGTTTGGTCCACCTTTTGCGCGACGGACCTATCCTGTAAGGTGGCCAAACTTGCCAGGCCTGGCGGGAGCGAGCAGGTCCACGTCCTGCGCCTCCGTGGTCCTCAACATCCTGCGCCTGTCCTTCAATTCCCCAACCTCCACCAATCCCCATGATTGGTGCGTCAGTGCCCCACTACCGGACGATCTCGTCCGTGGATACTTTGCTGGGCAGGACGCCCTGGTCGATCCACAACCAGATGCACCGCCCCGTCCGCTGCCAGGCGAACTGGTCCCCTCGTCGGCGCCCTTGCTATAATTTTCTTGCGTTGAAGTCTTCCAGCCTGCGGCATGGGGTAAGCGCCCAGCCACCTCGTGCCCGCCTCCCGCATCGATTAATCCACCAGCCAGTTCGGACAGTTCTTCTCTTTGCCGTCGCTGTGCAGACAATCCCCCAGCCACGCCATCCCGGTATCCGCGCTCCACACTGGCTGCGCCATGACTTTCCCCCTTTCTCAGTGCTTCGCTTGCAGGCGAGCCTCCGCCAGCTGCCCCACCGCCTCCGGCGTCGATCAACCTCATGGCTTCGCTTGCACGTGAGCCTCCGCCGGCCACCACGCCACCTCCGGCGTCGATCACCCCCCCTGCCAACGTCCGCTTCTCCAACTCCTCGCCCTCCACGTTCCCCCCCAGATGCCCACCTGGTGCGGGGCTCTCCAATCATTGCAGCCGCGACTGCAGTGGCTTTGCGCGTCAGGGCCACGGTCTCCTTGCTCCCACATGCTCCGCAGAGTACCCCTCTTGGGCTTCAGAGCATTGCGCACCATTGCGCACGGGCTGCGCCTTTGTGTCGAACAGGCTTGCGGTCTTGGCTCGCTTGTTGCTTTCACTTTTCTTTTTGCGCACTGCATGGTGGCGTGCAATCTCCTCCCTGACCTCCGGGGGCACTTTACCAGTGCATGTTGCCATGAGAGAGCCGACGATGCCAGTGAAATGGCGGCACCGTCGCTCCTCACCGCCTTTCGCGACTTGCTGGCAGTATGCTCAGATGGATTGCAAGCTTTTTACGTCCTGAAATGCTTGGTGGACGGACCATACACTCCCTTGCTCCTCATGGCGAGTGCAGGGGACAGTAGGTCACGGTTGACCACGCAGCACAGCCATAATGTACACGGACAGTTTTTACGTTGCTTTTATGTATTTTTGCGCATTGTTATGCGCAAAAGCGTAAGCGTCAAAACGTGAATACATTCTTGGTTTACGGCGCAAAAAACAAACTTAGGAGAAAGTAGCAATCGCGTTGCTGTGGCGCTGCCAGCGATAGCAGCTAATGAGGATGGTTATTGGTTGGACATGCGGCGTTGCTTTGTTCACATTCCTTTGCTTAACAAGCAAACCAAGTCACGCTGTGTGCGACAGCAGTGCTTTACGTTCGATTGCTCTTGCGGGTGACTGCAATTCCGGGATGTAGAGCAGCAAGCATTGCTCACCGTCGCTCTCCGTGCCGAGCGCGTTCTTCTTCGGTGCTTCCAATGTGAGCAATGTCATAGGCGCAAGTGCCAAGTTTTTCAGGGATGCAAGTCGTGCATCTGGAGCCGGCAGACGCCGCAGGCACTCCAGAAACCTCGGTGCGACACAAGGGTCTCAGACGATACCTGGCTGCATTGGCGTCACTCAGTAGAGTCGCAGGCTGCTGTGAGTCCAGCAAAGTTTGGAATCAAGCAGGCATTTCCTTCAGAGCAGCTCCTCGTTCCTTGAAAACAATTGAAATTTAATTGTTCTCCGCATGGAAGGCGCAGAGTCACGTTACAGTACGAATTTGCTGATCACCTTCCGCTATTCGGCAACGCGACAGCACGGCACCACGCAGTCGCGCCCCCGCAACACGCGCCCCTTAAAGGAAGGCACAAAGTCAGGCCCAATCAATTAAGGGACGATATGGGACGATCGCATATACTTTTAACGCTTATCTGCACCATCGTAGGAATGCAACCGCATACTTTATTGCCTGTTAGTTATCAATGTAAGATTTATACAACTGAATTATTTGTGTAGGCTGACATTACTGCTCTCAATGATGTATCACAGGTGGATCTATCTCTCGCCGATTCCAACTATGCACCTATACAGTATTGATTGCCGTTGCGCCATTCAATAGACACAATCATTCCAAAGCATGGGTAATACACAATTGCATCCTGAAAAAATTGGGCATCACATGTGTAAGAGGCCGCTCTAAAGTTCGCTTCATTTCTCCAATACCATCGAGAGTTCGGCACACAAAAGCATGATGGCATCTCATTGCTATACTTATAATAACCAGGGAACCAAAAATATTAGATATCAAGTCTGCAACAAAGTACAAAATGCACTGGATAACACCAGCAGGCAAATTTCCACCCATTGTAGCAGTGACCGTGCCCCACAGAAGTCACCCCTGTTGCAATGCCCGAGCTCACGAGACCATCTGGTACCCAGTTCGAATGGACACTAATCTTTTCGCAGAATCAAGCATCTTTGCCGTCAGGCGCTCATCATCGGCTAGAATATCACCATCCTTAAGCTGACCGTCCAATCCCAAAACAGGATTTGTCAATCTACATCTCTTCCTCACCCACCTTATTTGAAAGCAGCTCATCAAATGCCTTGACATATGCAGAGACGGTGCTTGCTCTTTCCAGTAACTTTCCCTTGAGGACCAAAAAACATGTATTGGATGTCTTGAAATTCAGAAGTACCACAAGCTTTTTCTGCCAGGATGAAGACCATACTGTGTTTGGACTTCAGCGTTGCCCTCCACATCCTGCCATGACTACCATCTTCCCACCATCCATAGCAAATTGGCTTCAAACCACAGCCCGGGCATATGGCCAATGAGCGAAAGGCAGAATGTAGACGGAAAGTTTGAGGGGGGAAGCTGAACTCCTGTTGGGATGCAACTATCTACTTCATTTTGTAAGCAATGGTCCCGGAACTCACGATTCCCACCTGAACTTGTGTGCGGCCCACATGCTCAGGTAGGCGGAAATTTGCATGTTCGCCGTGACTGTATCTAACATGTATAGCACCACCATCGCTGCAACACGGAATGTCTCCATAAATAGCAGTTTGCTGATGCCCTTGCCTGCAAATGGCAACAGGTGCACTAATTGGTTCTTTGGAACATATCCTATCAACGCACTATCCATCTCTGTTTGCCAGATGAGTTTTGTCTCATTAATGCTAATCACCACATCATGTGACGATGTCTCAAAATGGCAAACATTGCAGCAGCATGCCCAACCTGCTCTTCAAGTCGATCTAACTGCACTTCTGCCAGTCCAGCAACCCTGTCACTTGCCGACTCTGGACAACTGGCGAGATGCGGTACTCCAACAAGCAAATCCCTTATAGTTAGCGGGGCTGCGACAGCAACAGCAGCCGAAATGAGTTCATTTCCTCATCCGAATCCAGTGCGTGGAGCAACACAAAATCGTTTATCAGGACAAGTGGCTCCAGTTTTCTCCCAAGGAGCAGCGCGAAATTCGCTGCTAGTTGGCTCTCTCCAGGGTCGAACATGTTGCTGAACCCATTTGCGAGTGCGAACGTACGTTATGTATACTTCTACCATTGAAGCACCATCGCTGTTGCCAAGCACGCCATTCAGCACCTCCCCAATGGTGACTTCATCCATTTCTTCCGTGACGATCGATATCTCACTCTTTATTTACCAGCTGTCTCGCAGCCAAGGGTAAAGCGTCGTCCACACTGTTGCATCCCCCACCGGTACTTGCAACGTCTCAAGAAACAGCGACGCCTCTTCTGCCCCCTCCTCTCCGCCGCTCCTTGCTACTCTTCTAGGTCCGTTCGACCATTCTTGCGGCCGAACCCGCCTGCAGGAGAGACCAAACTTGCTAGCTCTGGCGGAAGCGAACAGGCTGACGTCCTGCACCTCCGCGGTTCTCGAGACCATGCGCTTGTCGTTCAATTTCCCACTTCGACCAGTCCCTGTGTTTGGCGCGTCACTGCCCCACCGCCTGACGACAACGTCCTTGGGGTCTCTCCTGCGCAGGTCGGCCTTGTGAAATCAGCAGCAGATGAACCATGTCCCTGAAGAGCAAGTTGGTCCCTTTTTCGGCGCCATAGCGACATGCGGGGCGCCCCTTTTGACCAGCGCAATGGGGCGAACACCCCATTATCTCGTTCCTGTCTCCATCATCGACCACTCCAGCGGGCAACCTCTACAATTCAACGCCTGACATCCGCTTCACTGACGTACCAACAGTGTCCTTTCCCCCAGCTACACAATGCGGCTCTCCCCCACACTCTGTGGGCGCACTATGGCGCTCATTGTCCACCAGCCTCCTCAACGCTTCGCTTCACCTGAGCCTCCTCGGGATGCCTCATCACCTCCGGCATCGGTCAACCCAGCAGGCAACCAACTCCAATTCAGTAACTCCACGCCCCCCACCTCTCAACTAGTTGCCCACCCGCTGGAACGGTCTGCGGTCACTGCATCCCCCGCCGCAGAAGCGCCCCACCGCTCAGTGCTGCTCCTGTCCCCCCCACACTCCCACCCGTGGCTTTCCGTATCTTCATTGTCTGTGCGTCCTCTCCACATCTCCTCTGTATTATCAGCCTAATCAGCCCACCTTTCTGATCTTCCTTAGGCACCCGCTGGGCCTTCTAGTCACTCTCTTGGCCCACGCCTGTCACTGGCGCGTCGTTTGCGCAGAAGCGCCACTCTCGGGAAGGGCAGTAAGACTTTCCTGAAGGGCTGCGATTTTCTTCATCTGAAATTGTATGCAATCCAGATGCATCTGGGAGCATAGTATGCTCCTTTTCTAACATTCTAATGTCTATTTCCCCCATCCGCAATTAATTGTCCTCTACGATTTTCGCACCTTACTTCTCCATCACGAGAGTTTCGGTTTTCAACAGCTTTTACAAATTGCGCGTTTGTTTTGGAGCATAACTTTCAATCAATCATTTAAGTATTGAGGATTTGGCAGCGCTTTACAGTAAGGGTCCTCTGGCCGGAAGCCCGCCCGTTTTCCAACGAGGTGATCGAAAGAGCCGTTTCTTGTGAGGAGCACATATTTGCGGCGGCGAGATGAGGACGCCCATGCAAAACCATCCAAGTTGTTTGGACAGACGCTCGGGGAGGTCCTTGCGAAAAAGCAAAGCCGTTGGAAATGCGCCCTGGAGAGCTTGAACGTGGAAGTCGCCGGGACTTCGCAGCCCTGATTCGAGATCGATTGGACATTTGGGGGGATGCAGTTTCAATCCAGGTTTCAGAGCCACGACCTCGCTGAGCCTCGAGGCGATAGATCCACCGCTGCTGTGAGGCATACACCGCAAATCGTCCCGAGCCCCTTGAAGAGGCGTAAACGAATGCGATGGCCATCACCCTAATCAACGGTGGACATTTAGGGGCAATGGCTTCAAATTTGAGATGGTGCGGTCGACAATTGCTGCTGCAATTGAAAGGATGGAACGCAAAGGGAACGGTCGGATAGCTAAATTCCTGACTCTCTCATGAGCAGAGAATGGGTGTATTGCAAGATTTGTAGCTCCCACCTAAAAGTTGGCTCTCAATGGCAATTTGTAGAGTGTGCGCCCAGCCTCTCACGAAGGCCTCGATTCCATGATCAATCGAGGCGCAATGTCAAGGCAAAGTCACAACATAGCTTCAAAGCGATAGCCCGCACAGAGCCCAGGCTTGAGCGCCACGGGTGTTGGCCTTCTTCGCTTGTGTAAAGTCCGTGTTGGAGATCTGGGATGCCTGCTATTTCTGGCATCGTCAGCGCTGTGACAACGGAATCTTGGTGGTGATCCAAGCAACAGTTGAGCGTGTTTGGCAAACGCTATACCACGTGGCGGACACTGCCCTTCGCCGCGATAGTAAGAACGACTTCGATATGGCACGCATGGGACGAATGCGACACAGAACCGCGCGGATCTCCAACGGACGCTGAATCAGATGGAGCATTTCATGGTCGAATCTTAGGCAATTTCGAATAGGCAATGAAGCTGGGCATTTTTCCACAAAAGTGCTAAGCTCGCTATTATTTATCATGCCATTTTGAGCAATGGATGGCTCGTTAAGCGTTCAAGAGAGCACACAAATTGTGCAGCAAATGTAGCAGGACGCTTTGCAGGATTATGGTTTTACTGCCCGATTTCTGCACAGCCAATTCAAAGCCAAATTGCAGCTATGACTGTGATTAATGCAATTTAGAGGGTTAAATTGATGGTCGGTTTGAAGTTGCGTGCAACATTTTGACGGCAAGCCACGCTGCCCCAAATGGCTCTGAGTTGCTTGATCGGGCGTTGGAATTCTGATTGATAGTTGAGAAAGAACTGGTGGTTTGCGGTACTCTGGTGATTCTCCTTGACAAGTGGTTTTGGTTTGGGACAGGTGTCAAGGGCGTTGATTGGTGGGAAGCAAGTGATGCTGAACACTCAAAGCAATTAAGTTCAATGATGGGCATGAGTATCCGGCTGTGATGGGGATGTGATAGGGCCATGATACGTATGATGCACGATAGTTAGCACGACTATAAATATCTTCCTTGCAGGTGATAGTCGTTCTCCCCCCAAAGGGCCCCTTGTTTGGGGCCCGCGCTGCTGGCGAAGAGGCTCTGAGCCAAGGCACACCAGGACACGATGAACCAGTGTCCGTGGAGAGTCTCAGCGGATCCTCGGCCGCCTTTCGCACAACGGGAAGCGTTTGACCGGCATCCGGGGCTTGGACGGGCGCTTGGATGGATGGAAGTTTGGTGGGGAGTTCAAGCACGGCTGTCAGTACCATGATGGCCACTGTTGGCCACGTCGCCAGGAGGTCGACCTAGGACCATCGGAGGCCTCAGCGACTCGAGGCGATTGGTGGCGTCGCTGCAGCTGCGCCTTGTAGAGGGCGCGTCGTACTTGTATTGGGGGTGAATTGGCGGATGCTGGAACCGAGATGCGCATGGCCAACCTGGTCAATGCGAAGGTCAACGGAGAGGCTTTGGAGGGCTGCGCGGGCGGGGCGCCTATTTGGAGCGGGGCGCCCATTGGGAGCGGGGCGCCTATTTGGAGCGGGGCGCCCATTGGGAGCGGGGCGCCTATTTGGAGCGGGGCGCCCATTGGGAGCGGGGCGCCGATTGGGAGCGGGGCGCCCATTGGGAGCGGGGCGCCGATTGGGAGCCGGGCGCTGGTTGGAGGCAAGGAGCACTGCCCCTGTGGCTGCGGGGGTCATATGGCATGGTGAGCGAGCGACGATGGACGCGATCGGCAGAGGCCAAGCGCAAAAGGACGCCCCGAAGGCTGTCCAAAGGGTAAAGTATGCCACAAGGCTGTCCAAACGGGCGCATCGTTTGTCGACCCGGTCAAGATGTGCAAGCGAGCAGCAAGTGGAGCACTGAACCGTCGCCACTTTCCTACTAACGCCCCTCGTGCCAGAGGGGCAGTGTCAGGCCCAGAGTTACGCGGTTGTTGGTTTGTCGCGCCACCGCGCGGGCACCCGAGGGGTTGGCACCGCGGGGCGCGCTCCTAGGCTCTGCGCGGCGGGCCAGAGAGGTGGATTGGCCAAAGTTCAGTTACAAGCAGGCAATACAATTCTTATATCAACAAAAGGTTGTTTGATTATTTCATTAGTTTGATGGGCCCATTTAATCTCCAAGGAGACAGTAGAATGCAAATCTTAATAACCTCGAGTATACTGAGAACACCCGAAATAATCTAGAGTGTCTCAATGTCCCCAAGGAGCTGAGAAAAAACACAACCAAGCCATTCCAACTTAAAGCTGCGCTTCCCAACTACCTATATACTACCCAACTACCGAAGCATTGGTGTTTGTGGGTATGGGTGTGAATTGGATAATTGTTCACACGGACTTGGAACACTGGGGAAAACGATTGGCAGCGGTTGTCTATTCTCGTATGGACGTGACTCACCAGCTCATTGAGCAGTCAGAGTCGAGGGTCATTTAAGAGCTGGTAATCAAAGCTTTTGGAACACAATCTTTTCGATTCTGACCTCTGTTGATACTTGGGAGACAGATTAGGTAACGAAAGTTGTCTTTAAAATAGAGAGCAGTTAATTCCAGACGGAGGAAGTGCCATATCATATTATTATACTATGTAAGTGCCATATCCATTACGTTGGTGGTAAAATGCGCAAAACCATGGGATACATTCCAGATGAGACTGACGTCTCTTGTGATTGCCACCGACGAGCCCACTCTATCAAGTTTTTGAGCCACATTGACTTGTCCCAGTCGGTGTTGGATTGGGCATAAGAACTGGAGTGGTGAACGTTGCTCCAGGCAGGAGCCGAGCAACGGTTTCATTGGTCTTTCTGCGCCACCACCGCCATCGGGTGCAGCTCAGCCGAGGTCCCAACAAACAGAGCATTGCTGGGCATTGGAGTGGCAGTAACTCTGTCTGCCTCTCAGGCGATCCCACATGTGGAATGGGGACACGAATCTCAGTTTGGTGCACCACAGAGCAGCAGCCATTGCGCGGGATATGGCTCATGAGTTGCTGCACCACAAGGCCCACATTGTGTGGAATGAACGTAGATCGCACTTTAGCGCACAACAAAGCATAATTTGCAGGCGGTGAACGTGGATCTAATTTGGATGCCACATAAAGCTCACACGAGCGTCTGAGTAATGCAACGGATGTTGTTCTCCCTGTTATGGTACGGCTGCCTTTCTTGTGCGAATGAGCAAGCAGAATGGAGACACCTTAGTTGCTCTTGGCCCAACCAGCGCCGATCTCCAGCTCTGCGTGTCAGATGCGCTTTTATCGGTTGAGTTCTCTTTGCCCACATTCTGTGCACAAATTACTCGCAAGTCCAGGGAGTCAGCATGGGGCTTGATATTTTACGTTCCTTGATGCACAATCCATAGGTTGAGGAAAACGAATAGAGCAATGCATGAAGCAATGTGTGCGAAGCAGCTAATGTACGAGGCTCGTCCAGATGCTTCTATGCGTGCCATGAAATGATGCACGCAGGCATCGCGTTGTCATGGAAGAAAATGATCCCGCTGCACGCTCCATGAGTAGTACCTCATCAAATGCAGAAAACAATGTTGAAACTCTTACAGCCGGTCTGGTTCTGTGCACATGATCAAAAATACAGCCCACAGTGGCGCCCCACGACAGGCATCGCAAAAACGTGAGTAAAAGAGCGGGGTGACGCTATCCGAGGGATGCCCCGTCGCAAAAAACCATGGCCACATCAAAAAACGCCTGGTTAATTCAAAACAATAGCCTCATGTCCTGCTGGATCCAGCACAGTCTCCGTGCGAGGCATTTCTACGTTCATGTCGTTCTCAGCTCAGTTCCGAGGCATGGCGTTTTGGACGCGCAGTCATGTTGGCGCGTATGAGGCAGCCAAGACCCCAAGCAAGTCCTTGTTCAAGTGACCAAGATGACGCTCTCAAACGGATTTGCTTCGACATAGTCCGTGCGGGGCAGCCCCTGATCACAGTGCAGCACTGGATTATCACACTGGCCTTTGCCGCACAGGCACTCGTATTGCACAGAGCCACTCTTTGGAGTCACGCACTTGCCCTTGTGCAAACCGACCTCGACATTGAAGCCAGACCAGCCACTCACTCTGCACACCGAGATGGGCAAGTGAGCCGTTGGAGAGCCTGGCTTGCGATCACCCCACCCTGGCAGGGCCACAGGATTCAGTCCGTGCGCAGCACAGACATCGCTGCAGGCCTGTCCATCGCTGTACGGCTGATACCAGTCGACCTCAAAGCCCGGTCTCTTGCACACGCAGGAGAAAACTGGCATTGTCCTCGTTGTGATATCGGATTTGTCCACCGGGTCCCATTCCACCGTGCACGTGCCGCCCTCATTTGTGCCGGCACGCAGCCCATCTTTCTCGCCCAAGTCGTTGAAGCACGAGAAGTGCTTTTCGGCGGCTGCCACAGCTTCTGTGAAAACCTGACTTTCCGCGCACACTGAATCGCAGGACTTTCCAGTGACTGCTTGGAGGAAGTCCCAGCCACAGCCTGCACACATAGTGGACTGGAATATCAGCAGCCTGCGTGCTGATAATGGAATGTGGCACAGGTCGTTTCAAGATTGCCTTGCTCCCAGGTGGCCAGGTGGCTCCTACGTCTTAAGTAATCTGACTTGTTGGTGAAGCAAAAGAAACAGTTCATTGTCTTACATGATGTAGTTCTGCTAAATGCTCCTATACGAGCACAGTAGGCATGCCCGTTTATTACTATACATATAAATGCAGGACAAATAATCGTTATCTTATCATCATATCAGCTTCAGATCATTGGAGCACCAGTCACACCCCTCACACAAAAAGGAGGACAGAATTTTTCATGCATCCTGAGCGCTGTCCACACCAACACATGGAAGGGCACGCACGCATGGGTGTAAAAGCCATGATGACAGCAATACAGATCATCCAACAAAAAAATGAAGGCAAAGCGAAAAGAAATGTACGCCCCAAGCTTCTGGACACAGCAATGCAGGCATGCAAGGAAAAGCACTGGCAACACACCGACGGTAAGCCTGCCAAAACACTAGGAAAAAAAGGGCCAAATAACACATTTCCGAACACAAATAAAACACATTTCATCATAGTTTTACACGCTAAGAACACGAAAATAACACAAACCCGTAAACTTTGTACACGTTTGAACACGTGTTATTTGGCCCTTTTCTCCTAGTGTAAGCAGCTTTCAAGCAAACATTTTTTGCACTGCCTGGTGCGACAGTCACAGCAGAATTCCTAATTCGGCACATGCGCTGCTTCGCATCTCCGTGCCCGGATCCCGCCAGGGCAGTCAAATCCTCACCTGGGATGGAGCCGTCCACAATGCAGTATCCGCAGTTCGACCTCGTCAATTCAGGAATGCACTCAGAGCACAGGCACTGGTTTTGCTGCCCGGCTGGATACACGCAGCCCACCAGCCCCTTCTCAGAGCACTCGCACGTCTTGCGGTCGTAGTCCAGCCAGTACCCCGTCTTGCACACCTCGCAGGTACCGCACTCGTCCTTGCTGTACCCGGCGCAGTGGTCGATGTGGCACGGCGCGCAGGGGCACTGCCCGTCCACCGGATCCGCCCCGTCCGCGCAGACCGAGCAAACGTGGCAAGCCAGTGGGCTGCACTCAGTGCACCCCTTCACGTCGCACGACGGGCACTCGCAGCTCTTCTTGTCGTCGCTGAGGACGAGGCCCTCCTTGCACTTCAGGCACGTGGAGCAGTCCTCCGGGTCGCACTTTTCACATCCCTGGATGTAGTCGCAGTGCTGGCACTCGCACACCTTTCCGTACTGTGAGGGATCCGGATACAGCGGGGGCTCGCACTCAACGCACACGGATTTGTCATAGTCGCTGCAAGTCACGCAGTGAGGGATGGTGCACTCATCGGGCGGCCACACGCACTCCTTGCCGTCCCCGCTTGGCACGTGGGGTTCTTCGCATGTTGTGCAGACGTAGATGTCCGTAGTGTCGCATTCAATGCAGTGTTCCACCTGACAGGACTCCACGGGGCATTGGTCGTAGCCGGGGGGGCCGTAGTACTCCTCGCAAGACTGGCAAACGCTGCAGTTGTTGGGGTTGCACTTGGTACAGTGCGGGATGTCGCACTTCTCGCACACGCAGTCGCCGCTGTACTCGTCGAGCACGTAGCCCTCGGAGCAGACGTCGCAGGAGCCGCAGTCGTCGGGGCTGCAGCTGTCGCAGTTGGGAGCGCCGCAACTGGCGCACGGGCACTGGCCGTCGTAATCCAGGTTGTGGTCGTCCGCGCACACGACACAGATGTTCGGGTCGTCGGGGCTGCACTTGATGCACCCCGGAACCTTGCAGACCTCCGTGGTGCAGACGCCGTCCACGTTCTTGAACTCCACGTCGCACTCTTTGCACTTGCCGCAGTCGCTCTCGTCGCAGACGGCGCAGTGCGGGGCCGTGCAGTTGGAGCACTCGCACGTGGGGGGCGCATCCGGGATGTAGGACGGCACCAGCGTGTACCCCGGGTTGCACACCCAGCAGGTGTCGCAGTCCCAGGGGTCGCACTCCTGGCAGTTTGGCACCGCGCACTCCTTGCACTTGCACTCCTGGTTGTAGTTCACAAGCTCGTACCCGTACTCGCACTCCCTGCAACTGCCGTCGTATTCACACGCTACGCAACGGTGGATGTCGCACTCTGCGCCCACGGACGTGCAGTCTGGCAGTTCCCCCACAGCGCAGACTGAGCACTCGTCGCACTTCTCCGGGTTGCATATCTCGCAGCCGCTCACGGCGCACTCGGGGCACTCGCAGGCCTTGCCGCCGTTGCCCAGGGTGAGGAAGGGGAAGCACGTCTTGCACTGCGCGGAGCGCACACAGTTTGGTCAGCTACATGACAATCATTAGGATAATCTTCAGTTGCCACATTTACGCGGTTAAATGGATAAATTTATCAAACTATCAAATTGCAATCTGTTATTATTGTCATTGCCACTACTAGGACATGCCACTGACATATTCATGTGTACTGCGAGCAACGCGGCAGCGGATGCGACCGCCGAGCAACGGAAAACCCTCGTCATTCACTCAAGCAGCCAGCTCGAGCATTGCCTGGCGCATTGCCAGAATAATAACTGCTGACGCTAGGTAGCTACGAGCAACCAAAGGCCAGACGACAGTGTGCAACCAAGCTCCTCTTTTCCACTCGGGCTCGCCAATACCGAACCAGTAATTGTGATGGCCGTATTATGACATGGGTCATTTACGACATGTGTCAACATGAATCGTGTACGGCTCCACGAACGGTTGAATGCGGCTGGATGCAGTCAGCGTCCACCACCAACAGCGCACAGCCACCACATCCAGGTGCAATAAGAGCTTAAGCGCGGTGTGTGGGAATCAACGTTTGACCACCGACAGCGCTGACGTCGTCCTCACCTTGTAGCAGTTGTCCGGCTCGCAGGTCTCGCAGTAAGGCACGTGGCAGGTCGCGCACTCGCACTTCCTGTCCGCCCCCAGCTTGAAACCGTGCTGGCAGACCAGGCACTTGGAGCAGTCCGTGGCGTCGCACTCCAGGCATCCAGTGATGTCACAGGACGGACAGGAACACGTCTTCCTGTCGTCCGATAGGACAGTGTCGTCGCAGCACCTCTTGCACTCGTCGCACTTAAGGGGGTCGCACTCTCCACATGCGTACACGGGGCATTTAGGGCACTCGCCATTTTTCAGCCAGGTGGTGTCGGGGTGGCATGGACAGTGGCCGGGAGACCCATGGTGGGCGCACGGGCACCCAAGCCTGTGAGATCAACGAGGGTTGGTAAGACACCATTTAGATAAAAGACACCAGCTTTAGCAAATGATGGGATTGAAGGTAGCACTGAGTGCAGCAGTAGTTGTCAGATGTCCTCGCAGAACTTTCGATAGTGCGAGTGTTACGAAGTGGGTGTGAATATGATGACGAACAGTTGTCGAACAACATATGTCACCTCGACCTATTTAGAGATGCCCATATTCCCCCTTTGTCAATCCAACACTTGCCCTTCGTGCAGCAGTTTTCGGGTCATCCTCGCCACATCCTCAGCGCCGTCTGCAAAGGATGTTCACAATGGCAGTCACATCACGAGTCGTCCCGAGAAAATCCATCATTTTACATGCATCACTAGTGCATTTTAACTAATTGGAACTCAGAGTGGGGGCAGGAGAAACGGCGAGTCGAGCGGCCTATGTTGCGCCCTTCTTGTTCTTCACGCTTTTACATCTTCCACAAAGATAATCGCATGATTGGCACCTCCATTTAGTGATTGAAGTTCCCGTTCCGAACAAGTTTTACCTGTATTACAGTGCGCCCCACGTAGGCAAAATCGTACATTTGTAGTATAGCCTGCATTTAAACGTGGCCTTTTCCTGTATATTCAAGGATGCTCTTGTGGGTACCGTTCCCCAGATAATCCGGCACTGCCGCACGACACGGCCTAGCAGATGAGGGGTCAGCCCTTGCAACTAGGGCCGCAATGGTCTGCATTGAATTTTCGGAGCAATTCACCCAACGGCAATTTCTGCTTCCAGCTGTCTTATCAAATATAGACAGTGCATCGATGGAATGAGAAATCAAATGCAATATCTTATTTCATGAAGCCGCAATGCAGAAATAAAACTTTCCATGCGAAATTTTAATGTGAAGCTCAGATCCCGCAGCAAGGAAGCTTGTCCCACAGGCGTATTTGGTTACGAAGGGCAACGTGGGGCTTGATTCTGAAGATTAAAGGTCTGACTCTGACGAGGGAGATCGGATGCGGATTTCCAAATTCTTTTGCCAGAGGTCAGGATTCTATGCATGTACGCGTCCTTTCAACTCACCCCCAGATTGCACAATGTCATCTGTGGCACTCGCAACGCACAATGCGCCCACGAGCAGAAGCGACAGATACGGAATGCGCACAGCAGACGAGGCCATGGCCCCACACCTGCGAGGCATGCGCAATTTTCAGTCCCAGCAAGCAACGCCCGTCAAAGTACTGAAACCCCAGGACGGCTGCTAATGGTCGAGTTACAGCAGGACATGCCTGCCAAACCGCAAGGTTGTTTGTAAGGGTGACGTAAAATCGAGAAAGCGCCTGGGGGCCACGAAATGGCCAAAGGCTCCAGGTGCAAATGCACGCGCATTGTCTGTTTACGCGGGCACATATGCACAGTAACAAAACATCAATATTTTTCCTGTTCTAAGGAGTGTCCACAATTCCTAGATCCGTGGCAATAGGACGACAGGAATGCATGCCACGTTGCACTAGCAAAAAAAGACCAAATAGCCCTTTTGCGAGCACGTGTATGTGCATTTTGTCAATGTTTTGCATGCTAAAAACAAGGAAATAACCCAACACCGTAGAATTTGTACACATTTGAAAGCACATGCTGTTTGGCTCTTTTTTCCTAGTGTTAAGCGAAGATGGCCTCCCTTGCCTAATTGCATCATGTGGCATCTTGCAAATACTGGGGCGCTGCTAGGTGACGCGGGTGATGCATCTGCGTTATCAAAGCTTTCGTCTTTGTAGCCGAGCCTGCAGATCATTGCCCGCTCGATGAAATAAGGCCGGAATTTCATTGCACCTCGTGAGTTTATAGGGCGTGTTCTACTCTATGACTGGAGGGCGGAAAGGAACGTTTGTTATAGAGGTTTTTGCTGTGTGCATCATTTCGGAGCGGAAACAATCTACAGAGGGCATCAAACACAACGTCGCTGGCGATATCCGGGACCTGTCGACCTACAATTGGGCAGCCACACTATTGATCCTTCCAAGCTAGGACCTGAAACGGAGCAGTGCTTCAGGGCGGCAGACTGAATCGTTAGCCGTTGCGCAGGCCATGCGCCAGGATATAAAACGAAATTGAACTGCAACGCCTCCAACCCCCCCAACCCACCCCGCCCGAAACACACTCCCCCAAATGAAGACAAAGTCCCAACGCACCAATCAGAAGCAACCGTTCGAATTAGAACACATGCTACAAAACAGCAGTCACGGGAAGCCCAAAGGCGCGAAAAGAGACGTCTACGACGCATTAACTTGCGTGGCAGACCACATTATAAGAGGTGGCTGCTCGCGGCGAACACGGATCTCGGCATCCAGCGCACCGCCAGCTCCGCGGAGCGTGGCGCCCAGACGCGCCAGCTGACACGGCAAAAGCGTCCTGAGGGGCCCGGCACTACATGACAGCCCGCCGGCACAATCGACACCCCGCCTTTCTGATGGGATATTCTGTTCCCGCGCACCCGCGCCCCGTGCCGTACTATCACACTCGCAGACTCTTCCGTCCGACATGGACCCCGATACGACAGGCGCCTTTTACGCGGGCGGGGGATCTCCAAGGCGCCATTGGCTGCGTTTGGAGGGGGATGAGGGGAGTGGGGTGGTTGAGGGCCGCGGGGGTGAACAGCGGGGAGGAAAATTTCAAACGGCGGGTGTGGTTGGGTTGGGGGGTGGGTGCAGGAAGGGGAAGGGGGGTGCGCGGGGAAGCGGCGGATTCCGACGGTTCGCAGACGCAGGGGTGAACACGTGCGCGTGCGCAATACCCAACCCCCCAATGCCAAGCATCACTGGGATGAATTGAAGCTGGAGGCCGCAAAGCGCGCCGGGGAGTCAGCCACGAATATCCATGCCTGCGTGATGTCCCACACGGGTGTGCATTTCCTTGCGAAGGCGGCTGGGGCCCATTGCCGGCGGCGGCGGCGCAATTGGGGCGGGGCATCCGCGCGTCGCGGGGGTCAACGCCCACGGAGGCAATCGATCTTTCTAGAACTCCGGCCCGGCTCGCTGAAGGCCCACCCTTTCGGCCACGATACATACGCTACAACGCCGGCTCGACTGCCCACCCGCCGCCGTGCCATACGGCCCAAATCAACGCCACGGGACGGGTTTCAGGGAAGGACGCCGTCGCCGAATCGGCCTATCCACCGGAATCAATTTAATCCACAGCTCGCGCAAACGGACCCGGTGCATTGGATCAGCCGCCATCGCCAATGCCCACGGCAGAGAAGCTGACGCGTCGCGGTGCAACCCGGGTTCCGTGCAGTCAAACCACCCCCCCTGCGGTCTACGACCAAACGGCGTGTCCCTGGGAGCGTCGAGGGGTTGGACCAGCAGTTCCGTACCTTCCGCCTCCGAGGCAGCGAGCAAGTCCTACACCCGGAGCGTGGGGGTTGAGGGGATGGCGTGTCGCTCCGCCCGAGCAAGGTTTATAGGGGGTTTGGAAAAGTGGGACGCGGCGGGACGCGGGACTGGCCGGGGCCCGATGGGGCTTACACATGGCCCGGGATACGGTCCGGCGCTGTGTCGGGCCGGAAGCCGGTGCCGGAAGCACCGCGCTGGCGCGTGGGCGCCACGCGGCGGACCGTCATGGCGGATTGAGGAGGTCTTTCGCGGTGGGTAGAATGTTGGGTCTGACGGTAGGAACCTGGGCGTCCGATTCCCCGGCCGATATTTCGAAAATTTGAGTTGTGCCCCACCGAGCCTCAGGGTGCGCTGGGGTTTGGGGTTTGCTGTGGATGACTGCTATATCACTGAATCTGCTGCATCATTGAAGCGTGACTGGGAGCAGAATATGGGGGGCCGTGCCGCGCAAGGGAGGTGAGCCAACCCATTGCAGATTCCGGCAGCAATGTGTTGAAGTGACACTAGCAGAAAACACCATTTGGGGATGCCGACTGCGATGCACATCTGACACCCAGTGTCGGCATAACAGTGATAGCGACGGCATAAAAGCAAGGGCGTTGGCACCAATTAATGTTGAATGGCGTCGCGGTTAGCATCGCAAACATGGTGTTTCTGTTGGCGCGAGCTGGTTCGATGCAGATGAAAATGGGAAGATACCGCCATCCTCTGTGCTGGCGAAGAAAAGGGCGCGTGTCGATTGGCGACAGCGGGCTGCACGCATGCATGCAATCGGCATGGTTCCTGACGAGTGCGCTCGAACAAGGACAGCCCACGCAGCCTCGTTCAGGCCAGCGGCAAGCGCAGGGTAAGAAACAACCAATCGAAAACACAGCCATTTCCGGGCAGATTTGTTTAGCATCATCTGCCTGAGCAGCTTGAATCAACTTTACCTATGTGTCCGTTCGTCTAATGTGTGCAACATCATTGACATTCTGATGACTGACGTAATGGCACTACACTCGATACGTATCGATACTGGTATACCAGTCACAATAATTTGGCACGGACGGCCGCTGAACGTCTCTAACGCTAGGAAAAAGAGGGCGAAATAGCATGTCTTCACACGTCTACAAAGTCTACAAATTATTATACAAGGGTTATTTCCGTGTTTTCAGCTGCAGAACACTGACGAAATGCATATACGTGTTCACAAAATAATATTATCTGGTCCTTTTCTTGCTGGTGTAACAAGCTGAAAAGCGCTCTCAACACTGCGTGGGAATGGTTTGATGGAGGCACCGACTGAACTGAATGCCTTGTGCAGTACAGGCAAGGCTGTGAATCTGGAATTTTCCCAAAATGGAAAATTGCAGCCGCCCAGCACGAAAACCTAGTGTGGACTTGATGAGAAGGTAACTGGACAGGGACAGGGTCATTTTCGTAGAGAAATGATAAATGAAGACGAAAGAAGGTGCAAAGAATGAAGGTGAGTGTTTCTGGTGGGCTTCCGTGAAAAAAGAAAGAAACGTTGAAAATGAAAATACATATCTTGTGCGTTTGTGCTTTTGTCATGATGCGCAGCATGAAGCCAGGAGGAAGCACAGTAAGGTGCTGATCCCGGGCTCGAAAAGCTTCCCATTTTCCAGCAAGTGAAGGGAGCTCAAGTTCCTGTGTTCATTTGTGACGCTTTCTGCTTGAATGGGATTTGGCCCCTTTCGGAATTGCGACACCCGCCTGCTCTTCATATTAAGATTGATTGTTTTCATTGTGAGCTGAACTGACGAGTGTGCAACTACCTCACAGCATCACGACTTCGAGAGACTCTTAGAATCTGGTTTTGGGGTCTGAAATACCTTTGAATGGGATCTTGTTTCGATGCTTATGCTGCAAAAAGTTGGAGTTTCTCAGAAACTCTAGTATGAGGATACAGCACATGTTGCACTGTAGTCGCGCAGGATGGGGAATTATTGCAATGCTGATAGTGCAGCTTGTGTACTTCAGCTGATGGCCTTGCCAACAGCACCGAGAAAAGAGTCGGTGCTGCATTGATGCACAGGCACCAACGTGTGAGCAACAATGGCGGCGAATTTTTTGCCCATGGTGATTGATGGCCTTTCGGAATCCGCGGCCTGTTCGCATGCAGGTATCAGAAGAACACCCCAACAATTAATGGAGATTCATTAAAAAAATCGCCGCAGCTATGACCGCAATTGTTTGCTCGATGCCGTGGACGGACCTGAGGACGTCCTTACCTCAGAATGCAGATGGCGAGACTGCTAGGGACGCATAATCTTGTGCTAATGGCAGCTGGTTGCGTTGAGACGCCTCTGAGCATGGAAGGCAGATCGTGCAGGATACCTTGCCACTCTCGCTGGGCCCTTGTTCACAGAATTTTGTTCCAGGGGAAATGGCATGTTTGGCTGCGATGCTCTAAAGTTAGGGAAGCCAAGAGAGACTCGGATAAAGGAAGCACTGAAAGGGGGAGAAGGGCGACGATGGTTTAATTCCAGAAGCAGAGTGTGCGAATTTCGAATTATCGAATTTTTCTTCAGCAAGTGTCGAGAAATGTTGGAAAGATTGAAGCGGTGGGAACAGGTAGCGCCAGTTTCCTGTGGAACTGATTAAGCAATTGTCTTATTCGTGGCAATTTCGTGGCTGCTCCTTCATTCTTGATGGCAGAATTGGCTGCGCAATCTGGACAATTGGAATGCACATTTAATTTCTGATCTAATTTCTTCAACAGATAGAAGTTGCATCTGCATTTTAGGTAGAAATTTATGCATTGTTATTGATGCAATGCAGAATAACGCTGGAGCAAGCCTGTGCGCCATGATGGTGCAAGGCTAACACAGACGTGAAAGCTTTCAACATTATTATGTGGCTACTCCCTAGCGTTGCTCTGTATTGCATCGACCGGAGTGCAACCACAACCCTGCATCAAGGATTGCCCTAATGCCAGATGCTAGGTCATTGAGATTTTGTGTGGTGGCGGCTACCGCAGAATGAAAGCGCATGTAGCCAAAATTTTAAAAACTGAAATTCACTGAATATTTTAAAACTTAAATATATAAATTTAAATTTTAAAATTTAAATTCTAATGCTGTGAAATTTAAATTTTCAAAATTTAAAATTTAATTTCAGGTTTTCAATGTATCAACGGTCGCTGACTGTTTAGCACTGTAGTTTCGTTTGGGGAAAAATAGCGCTTTGCATAGCTCTGTTCGAATGAATCCGCAGGTTTTGTGAAAGCTTGGTGGACCCCACGGCAAGACCTGATACGGTTTCCGGATTGCGCGCATCTGCCTATGATGGTCGAATGGTCGTTCCCCGATTTTGCGAGCTGCTCAGCGCTTGCCGAGCCCTGGGAACCTGCAGCTGCATGTCACTATTCAGTTCTGGAATGTGTGGATGCGGAACAGCTGGGCTGCATCAACAGTGTTGTGTCTTGGAGAGCTTCTGAGCTGCAGGAGAGCATGACGGTGTGGTTTGGCGGCAATCTTCAAAATTTACTAAGCCCCAGGCACTGGCGCAAGGCACTAGCCAGAAAAGAACTAAATAACATTTTTGCGAACACATAATAAATGCATTTCATCAATGTTCTGCGCACTGAAGATAACAAAATAACCCAAACCCATAAAGTTTGTACACGTTTGGACAGTGTTATTCGGCCCTTATTTTTAAGTGAGATCTATTGTCATTTGCGGTAAGAAACAGTTTGTTTCCTTGACATATATGATAATAATATAGAATAATGGTAAAAATACTCACCCATCAATCCAGCCAGGCCTGCCCACAGTGCAGCCCGAAGCACGGCGGGAGCATGTACGGCATTGACAGGTCCACTGCCACGCTGGCGTTCAAGCTAGGCCCTTGAGGACCGCGCCACGCCTTGCAACGCTTGCCGCAGGTCTCTCGGGAGAAGGGTAAACTTTTGATGTAGGCGATTGGCGTCTCTTGCTCCAGGCACCGCGCAAGGTTTGCCAGGATCTGCAGCAAAGCGCGCCTTGAGGTGGGCGCCAGGCAAATTGCGGTCACAAATAAGGCGACTTGCAACGAGGTTTGCATGAACCGATGACAAAGGGTGGTTGGGTGGACACAAAGCGTCAGGCAAGGCCAAGCGCCCAACACTAGGAAAAAAGGGCCAAATACTTCCTCCGTCCAAGATTAATTGTCCTCTATGACTTTGCCGCTCTACATCTCCATTATGAATGATTTATTTCTACTGAAATTTCTGTCAATGGTACGTCTTTGTTTTGGGAATATACGGTCAAAATTTCAGGACAATCCGTTGAGTATTGAGGATTTGGCAACACTTTGTAGTAGGGTCCTCCCACCAGAAACCCACCCGTTTTTCAACTAAGTCACCGAAACGGCCGTTTTTCGCGATGGTGAGGAGCACGACTTTGCAGCGGCCAAACAAGACCGCCCTTGCAAAACTATCCATGCCGTTTAGACAGAAGCTTAGAGGGGTCCCAGCGAACAACAAAAGCGGCAGAAAACGTGTCTTGGTGGGCTTGATCGTGGAAGTTGCCGTGGCTTGGCTGACCTAATTTGAGATCGATTGGCCAGTTCGAAGTTGCATTCCCAGCCCAGATTTCTGGGCCGTGACCTTTGGACTTCCATCGCTGCTATGAGAGATAATGCGCAAGGCCTCCCAAGCTCCTTGAAGAGGTGCGAAGGAATGTGATGGCCATCACCCTAATCTATAGCGGACGATTGGGTGAATGGCTTGGATTGGGGGATGGCAAAGTCAACACTTGCCGCGACAATTGAAAAGGTGGAACGTGAAGCGAACGGTTAGAAAGAATATTTTGTGTCTCTGTGACAAGTAAAGACTATGCAGATTGGGAAGGGTTGCGGACTGCATGTGCAAGCTGGCCACTAGTGCCAATTTGGGAAGTGTGGGCCCAGCCACACACGAAGGCCTCGATTCAAAGATCAATCGAGGTGCTATATTGGAGAAAAGTTGCAGCACAGCCTTAGAACGATAGCGCACACAGAGCCCAAACTTGAGCGTGTTGGGTGTTTGCCTTTTCCGCTTGTGGCAAGTCCTTGCATCAGAGATCCGGGAGGGCGGCGATTTCCGCCATCGTCGATGCTGTGACCACGGGCTTATTCGATGGGGATCCAAACACAGTTGAGAGTGTTTGGCAAGCGCTAAACCGCAAGAGGGCGCTGCCATTCGCCTTGATGGTAAGCACAACTATGGTTTGGCATGCCTAGGGCGGGAACGACCCAAAACCACGTGGATTTCCGACAGACGTCGAGTCGTAATGCACAATTTTGGGCCAAATCTTAAGTAATTTCAGGGGGCCGTCAAAGGTAGTGCGGTTGAGTACTTTTTCACAAAAATTGGTATTCAAGGGTTTTGGAACCCAATCTTTTCGATTCTGATATTTATCATTACTTTTGAAGCGGTTTAGGTAACGAAATTTACCTTTTAAATAGAGGACAATTAATCTTGGACGGAGGAAGTAACACTTTTGCAGAAACACAATAAACACATTTCATCATTGTTTTACACGCTAAGAACTCAAAAATAACACAAACCCGTAAAATTTGTACACGTTTGAAGTTCAAACTTTGAACACCTGTTATTTGGCCCTTTTCTTCCTAGTGAAGTGAACTTGTCTATGAACATCTATCACCCATGGGCTCAATCGAGCGGGGCATGGCCAGTCGGCCAAATGCTAGGGTGCGGCTGGAATACATGCATGAAAAAGTTGCTCTCTACGAGGGGTTACGCACCCTTGGAGTAACGGAGGGCAGTTACAGCCCCAAAGTAATGAATTTTAGAGTTGTGTCATTACCCGCTGGTGTTGTGAGCTACAAGGATTGTACACAAGACCTACTCGCCAACAACTGTATTGGGGATTAGGGATGCTGGGAGATCCCTATAGTGGCCTGGGATCATATGGCTCAGCTGCTGGTGATGCTAGGAGTTCAGGTGGCCATGAACCATAAAGAAACCACCCAAAAGGTCATCTTCTGGTGGCCGCCTGATGGATTGTCTAATGGCGGTGGTAGAGGAGACGGTGATGACGACGATGATAAATTGACACAAGGGAGCTTGCCATCGTATAGAGGTGGGTTGCCAGAACCTCGTATCCAAGTTGTTGTTTTTGCCTCTGCTGACTTTGATTTTGGTAGACTGCAAGCCCCATTGTCTGAATGATTCTTAAGACATCACCAGGATATCAATTGCGCAAAGTGTGTGCTAGCAATGTGTAGTTGGCTGCGTGGGGATATGGTGGACGAGACAAAGTGACTGGCCATCATGTCAGCAAATTTTTCTAGCTCGGCAATTTCTTGGATGAACTTGGTGGAATTGCAAGTCCACCAGTGTATTCGAGCACATTGGCTAATAGGCACAAGTTTAAGACTGAGCTGATAGACATATTCGAGTCCGCTACTCTTGCTGAGCAAGCTAGGTGGAAATTGCACAGCCTTTATTAGTACAGTTTTGTGGAGGTCTACATTCGGGAATTCCACAAGCGGAGCTTCATACTACCCAAAATGTCATGAGGTGAGCAATATTATCAATTCATTAAAGACCTCAAGGAGCCCTCGAGATCTTCAAAAATCATGTCATGGGTACCCAAAGACCCTGAGCATAACATTGCAATTGCTCTCCATCTTTCCAATTTTCAACTTGGGGGTTGGGAATAGTCACAAGGTCAGAGCAAAGGTCAGAATGACCAATGAGGATGCCGTGGATATAGGGAAAGGTGTGGTCAACATCAACAGCAGGTTTGTGCCATCAGCCAGCGGCAAAACCAACAATCTCAATTAGCCAATCAAGGTTCAATGGTAGCACTGCGGCAGTAGGGAGGTAGAGGCAGAGGCAGAGGCTAAGGTCATGGGCGCGAGGGAGGTGGTTGAGGGCGTGGTGGCAGAGGCAGAGGCCATGGCTTATGCCTACTTTGTGAAGACCTAAATCATTGGGTCAATGCCTCCTTTAGGATAGCAAAAGCGGAGAAGCAGTTAAATTAACCGGGGGGTAGGATGCACCACTCAAACTATCCCGGGAACAACAAGGTGACACAACAATTTCAGTGAGTCATCGGACGTGAGAGATTTCTGATTGGAAGTGTGAGGAGGTGAGACACCCCAATTGGAATATTGTGTAGGACCTACACAATAGACCTGGTCTATGTGTTGGTTGTGTGAATGTAGAGGGCTCCCATCAATGTAACAGTGTGAGTCCAACTACAATTGTAGATGAGGATGTTGAGCATGGTGGAGATCATCATTGTGTAGATGCCATGAAGAATGTAGAAAACACTAACTTTCATCAATTAGTTAGTGAGAGTTGTGTTTAAGTGATCATAACTAAAGTTGATGAGGCTGACTAACCAATGTTTTTGGGCAGTCAGAACGTGTGCAATTATATATCTATTTGTGATCAAGGTCCGAACGTTGTTGATGATGGACTTGCCAGTATTGTCCTACCCAAAGCTAGTGGCAATGATGTAGAGGGATAAATGCTGGGATAGTGCACCCTATTAGTATACGCTCTTGATAGCATTGAATTCATGGGGTATGAATTAGTAGGTAGCATGAACAAGCATGCAATTATGGTATATTTGGATAGTGGGAGCACTGCGCATTATATCTCTGATGCAATAGTTTGATAGATTCGTCTTTCACCATATAGGAAATCGATGAAGTTGTAGATGGCTGATACGACCACTTGTGAGACATCGGGCCGTGTGTTTGGGGTTAAATTTTGCTGTGGACAGTTTATGAGCAGTCTTCATGCAGATGTTTTTCCTGAGTTAGCTCATGATGTCCTCTTGGGTTCACCGTGATTGATTGAGAAGTACCCCCACATTGATTTCCAGTCAGATAGAAAACAATGATGCAAGGGCAGGATTTTGTGGCATTACCAATGACCAGCTATCCAAAACAGCAAAAGACAACACCAGAGGACAATCCTTAAAAATGTATGTTGGATATGTTGATGATGGCAATCAAACCAATTGATAACGATAGCATTCCTATGGAGACGATCCTAGAAGACCACGAGGGCCCTTATGTGAATAAACGAAAGCACCAAGGCTTGCCAAAGAAGATCATATCAGCATTTGATGAGTACAGTGAGTTTTTGCTAGTGATTTGCCAGGAGGTCTTCTTCTATTATGAGAAGATTATTAATTTTACATCAAGTTGGAGTTAGGAGCTCAGCCAATCAGCCGACCTCTCTACAGGCTTAGTCACTTGGAGTTGGAGGAAGTCAAGCATTAACTAGATTACTTACTAAAGCAAGGGTATGCACGTTCATCAGAACCACCTTGGGGAGCAACCATCATCTTCGCCCCCGGGAAAGATGGAGGGTTGAGGATTTGCCCAGATTGCAAGTGGCTCAACAAGGTCATCAAGAAGAGCAAATACCCATTGCTACTTTTAGAATAGCTGATGGACAGGCTGCCTAGAGCAAATGTATTTTTAGAACTAGGACTGCATAGTGGATATTGGCAAATGATTATCAAAGAATGGCACATGGAGGAGACTACCTTTTGATATCACTATGGGCAGTTTAAGTTCCTTATCTACCCTTTTGGTGTAACTAACGTGGTTTATAAATTTCAGGTGATGGTCAATGATATCTTCAGCGATATGATAGACAACTTTCTTGCTATTTTCCTTGGCGACCTGGCTATTTACTCTTGGAGCATGGAGGATCATGGTGATCATTTGACATATGTGCTGGCTCATTTAAAGATGACAAGTTATTTTCAAAGGCAAGCAAAACTGAGATTACAGTGACGAGCACTGATTTCGTTGGTCACTGGATTTCTAGGCATGCTGTATCACCTATGCCAGTAAAGACATGCTATTCAGTAGTGGAAGAAGCTAGAAATTGTTATGGGTGCTTGCAACTTCCATGGGATGGTCAGTTTTCATCAATGTTATATACACCGGTTTGCAACAATAGTTGAGCCATTGCATGACATAACCATGAAAATATTGTTTGATAGAGCCATATTGACCAGAATTCAAGGGACTTATGAAAGAAAAGGGGAAACCTAGCCCCTTATATCTAAGAAAACGTTTGATGATTGTCCCCATGCACAGCAGAAAGCACTAGCAAAAAAAGACCAATAGCACTCTTGCGAACACACATAAAACACATTTCATCAAAGTTCTGCATGATAAGAATACAAAAATAACACAAACCCGTAAGCTTTGTACACGTTTGAACACGTGTTATTTGGCCCTTTTCTTCCTAGTGAAGTGAACTTGTCTATGAACACACAAAGGAATCGAAGATCCTCCCTGACGTGTGAACAATCCTGTCAACTGAGACAAAGTTGGAAAGATATGGTAGAAAAAATTGTCAAATAATGAATAAACAGTCATTATAGCCAACACATGTGCCCACGCTGGATGTCACAATATATGCCGATGACGTTCTAGTATCCATTGGGTAAGGTAAGGGAATTTCCTGAAATTAGGAGGTGGATTGGCATTATTCCAAACGACGAATAATTGTTTCAGCTCTAGAAAGCTATCATCTGTGGTTTTCTAGTCGCAACCTCCCTAAACTTCTCCTGAAGCCAAGTCATGCAGCGAAAATAATAGAAAATATCAGAAGATTGTTCGAATTGGTCGGCTGCATCTTTGCGTTTTCGGGGCGCATCGCCTCAGTTGGCCAGTTTGATATAGGAAATTGCATAGATAAAGGGCCAGTTGAGTTTCTTGTGGAACTCGGAAAGGAATTGGCATAGTCAACAATGAGAAGACCAGTGTGTTGGCATAGTTTCGCCCATCTTGCCCCCTGGAGTAATTGCAGCATTGGTTTGTGGTTCTGTTCACTTCCAACAAGTGTACTTTTCTTGCTAGAATTTCGTTGGGTTGCGCCATTTCCATAAGATCCCTGTGTCTTAGGCTCTGGGTGCAGTATGTTGTATAAGCAATATCGGAAGTCAGACGATGGCTCATCGACACGACTGGGCAGCCGCATTATGTTCTTTGAACAAGTTGCATTCTGATTCTTCCAACACACAATGTTGATGCATCTTTCAGCACCCTTGGCATCGAAGTTGCCATACTTTCATTGTCTTTTGCTGAGCAGATTCCAGGTTGTGTTGCATACTTGTGATCTGCAACGCCTGGCGATGTTTTGACTCGACCAGTGTCGAGCCCTGTGTCTCGATTGCAGGCTGATTTGCAACTTGTCAGACCCGGAACAGTGCGTTGACTCGAAGTTTGATTGTTGTTTCTCGAACAGCGTCCATGCCACCATCTTGTAAGATGGTTTATATGGTGCCAGTTCTTGAGCAGGACCTGGGGTGCCTCTTGTGCTGCCCCAAACATTCCCTTTTTTAAAAAAGTATGTCACCAAAGCACATAATGAATGTAGCATATCTTTCCACGTGTACTTTGGCACCCCGACAGCTGAAACGTATCCAGCGCCTCTCCACATCCGAACAAACGAAAGAGAAAAGAAATTGCGCTCTTCTCTGATTCTTCAATGGCGCTTCAACCCAACCAATGCGGAATCCTCTTCCGATACTTCTGATACGCTCCCACTACCCCCCCCCCCAAATCCCCGGTTCATGAATGCACCCATGCCCAGTACATCAAGCTGCACACCGCCTTTGCAGCCACAGTTTATGGGCCTTCCCCCTTCCCCCCCCTTCCCCCATAAAATTACTGGCTGCACCAAATCAGTGACTGCTTGCACCAAATCACGTGCACATCATGTGCAACTCCGTCCAAACTGACCTAACCTAAACCCTAAACCCTAAAACCCAAAACTAGACCTGCCCTAAATCTAAACTTTGCCTCAAAACTCACCCTAAAGGTAAACCTAACCCTAAAACTGAGGTTAGGACATGGTGTGCGCGTGACTTGGTGCAAGCAGTCACCGATTTGGTGCAGTAATATTATTTCCCCCCCGCCCCCACCCACCCAGCAGCCACGCATTACGGAAAGTGACAGGCGAACATCCGGGTGTCCCCTCACACCCCCGTCCGCCAACCATTTCCTCGCAACCGACAAGTCGCGTCGCCACGACGCATTTGACCCCGCCGGTCTGCTTAGCCCCGTTTGATGTCCCGGCCGCGGGCTCGCGACCGGGCCCGGCCGGGTCCCGGGTCATTACGCATCCCGCGCGGCCGGAAAACTCACACGCCTGCCCAGCCACCGCCCTGTCACCCCCCAGGCCCTATATATCAACCTAGAGGTCTCGGACTGCCATCTGCGGGCGTCCCTCCCCAACGCTCGCCAGTGTCGGACGGCGCGCCTCCCCTCGAGGAGACGAAGGTAAGGGCGCTCCCCGCCACCCCCACAGGCGATCTGCACACAGCCCGAGGCCCCCAGTGGTGGCCTCCCTTGCCTGAGCGCAGCCGCGATTTTTTCGGCCAGCGGGGGGACGCCATGTCAGCGCCATTGGGAATGGCGGCTGGTCGATGGCGGCTAGCGGGCACCTTGGTGCCTGAACCCGGTAGAGCGATTGCCGAATCTGGCCCGTGGTTCAGGCCCGCTTTCGAAGGCCGTCGATGATCTCGGGCCGTCCCCGCCGCCATCTCGCACCAGGCGGCAGTGGGTGGTAGGGCTTTAGTGGATCCCAGTCAGCGGCCAATGGCGGTCAGCCCTGGTCAACTGTCAACTGTGCGTTGAAGCAAGGCCGGATCGAATTGGACCGTTAAGGCTAGCGCCAGACCCGCCGCCGGGCCGTTGCCGCTCCCGGGCCGCCCCCGCGAATGGATTTCCCCGCCGCGGAGAATGGCGCCCGCATACCGACAGCCATTAGCTGGCCGGCCAACGCGCCACACCTCCCCCCTACCCCCCGGGCCCCCCTCCCCAATCCTATTGGTGAATCTCCGCAATGCCGCCAGATTACCTCCCGAAACTCGTGCCGTGCCGGCGCCCCAAAGTTTTGGGTGGCCCTCGCGGCGGCCGTGGGAAGATCCGCATTGAGAGCGTGCGCCTGCGCGCCCGCGCGATGCCCAGCCCACCATGGGATTGTGCCGATGCGCCGGGGAATCCTGTCCACTCCCCATCACCCACCCCGGGACGCGGGCTGCCCGCGTTTCGGGCCCCCGTCCCGTCGAGCGTCGAGATGCCGGTTTGGTACATCGGCGCACGGGCGGGTACGACGGCCGGTTGACCGGAATCCGGGACAGATTCGCGGGTGTGTGTGTGACGTCCGCCTGGGGCGCGTCCGCCTGGCGCCCTTCCTGCGCTTTTCCCGTCCATGTCAGATCTTGAGGTACCGTCTGGGCCTTAGGGGCGCGCGTCTGGCGGGGGCGGCTTGGTGCAAAGGTCAGCTCGCGAGCTGACACACGGCCCCGTTTGTGTTTGTGTGCCATCATCAACCACAGTGATCCCACAGCGATCCAGTGACGCTGGGCGACGGCCTGGGCTGTGGCGAGCGTTGTAGTTTGGGGCCTGGATCGTTGCGGCAACGCATCTTAGGGTCTGACCAATGGCTCTGATGATGACTGCCCTTCGGGAACGTTCGAGCCCCATCCTCCGTGGCGGCAGCGCGTCCTGTACTTTGCGCGTCCAGTACTTCGTGCATCCTGTGCTTTGACAAATGACTGATCACTGTTTCGGAAATGCTCCTGTGCCAACTCGCGGATTTCGGGGACGGCAGGGTGGCGGCTGGCGCACTGGCGTCGTCGCCTTTGTTGAAGCGCCGGTTTGCCGTGCTGTTGTCTGCGCCACTGAGGTAGCTCTAACCTTTTCCATGCCCGGGCACTGTACCCACGCGCCACCCCCTTGCCCCCCTCGCTTGCGGACAGTCTGTCGATCAATCGTTGCGTGCCACGTGGATGCCCGAAGATCTGCATCGGCGATGCATTGCCCGTGCACGCACGAATCCGCCGATTGCAGGCGGCTGAAAGGTCGCCCGCCCACCTTGGCGACGCTTCCAGGCCAGCGCGCAGTTTCGAATGGCGGCGATGTTTGTGACGGCGCTCGAGGCCGGAGGTTGGATGGGCCCCGTGCATTTAGGGACGGGGGCCCCGTGCCTTGTGGCCCGTGTGGTCGAATGCGTATTCGGGCTCCCAGCATCGGGTCTCGAGCGATTGGTTTGGATGCCGCGATGAAATGAATCCATAGAAATTGTGATAGACGATGGGCGATAGGCGGCGGAGAGGCGATGCACCGCGGCGGTGGAGGCTGCGGCCATCAGGGATGGGCGCCCGAATATAGCCGCGTCTGCGGGTTGCGGTCTGACGGGCGATGGTTTGACTTGATGCACTCTGGGAATTGGTGCCACGGTTGCGGTAGAGCCGAGCGGCTCGTTGCGCACAATTTTTTGTGTGTCGTTCCGACCAGGCGTCCTTCAAGAGACCTCCGACGTCAAGCGTGGCTGATAAGACTTGCATTGAAATATGAGGTTGCTGTTTGTTCTTGGTGCGACTGCGCGACTGCGCGACTGCCCTCTCTGGGTGGTTCCTTTCGGAGGGCATTGTGCAGTGGAGATTAGCGCCCAGCGTTAGTCGAATCCAGCGGATTCTTGTGCGAATTGGGGAATGCCCTTGCGAATAGGGCGGCATGGAGCTCTCTGACCTTAGCCCAATAAGATTTGCACGAGTGGGATGCATGCTGATCGTGGTGCGACTGCATGGATGCAATGTCTTGTTTTCGAAGATCTCTGACGCTCCAAGGCATTCCTGCAAAGATGAGAGTTTGGGACAGCTGTGGGCACTTGAACAAATTCAACACTGGCAAAGCGAATGGGGAATCTTCCAGATATCATCGACAATCAAGTGTGCCTGCAAGAAGATCTGAAAGTTGGAATGCCTGTGGGTTTGATGCGACAGTGGATGCGCGACAAAAATTTCTGAAGATCGCTGGTGATCATTCACTAGGCATTTTGTCCAGCATCTATCCGACTTTAAGGGCACACCCCTGCAAATGATTTGCCATGTTTGGATGCGTGTTGGTGTTGATGTGGCAGTACAGGCTGATGATCGACCTTCCTTGTGTAGGTGCGGAGCCATGGGCTCCTCGATTGTGCACCTGGCGTGCATCGGGCTGCTGGCCACCAGCTTGCTGTGCGCTGCCGTTGCCAAGGAGGAAGGGCTGAAGGCGACAGGTGCATCGCACGGGCCTATCACCTCAGCATACCCCTTTAGTCGTCCGCGAAATAAGCATACCTTCTGGAACTTGCACTAGTAGAAAACAGCCTGTTTGCGATGCCAATGGCGATGCCATTTGACACAAATTGATGCCATCACAGCCGCTTTTATGCCACCGCAATCACTGTGTCGGCATCATTTTGTGTCAAAATGGCATCGCAGTTGGCATCGCCAACATGCCGTTTTCTCCCAGTGTTGAATGTCTTCAGCAGGATTCTCAATGTTGTTAAGTGTGGAGTATGGAAACGTGTCTCACCAGTGAGTGCTGCAGATCGCACATGTTTAATGCTGCCGATTTTAGTCCAAAAAAGTTGATTTGTTCATGTGGCATTGGCACAAAATTTGCAGTGGGCTCCAGTGGACGATGTGTACACTGCTGCAGCTTGCAGCCTCATTATGTACACACATCTGGTGTTGGGGTCTGGGCTTTGTCCATATTGGTGCCATTTCTTCATGGTTTAGTCTCTGAAATCTTCCTTTCTGAACAGATGTGGCTGAGGACGTGTTGACTTCCCGTAAGCTCCTTCATGAGGGGTAAGATGGGTCACAACATGGGGGAGGGGAATGAGCAGTTTGCTGGAGTGCTCCTGAGATACGCCTCATAAATTGAGTTTTGAGTTTGACTACTGGATCTTTTCAGTATGTAGCCATGCTACCACATTCCTGTGGCTGCAACTCCCGCAGCAAGAGGTGCCTGGGCCCTGGAGTGCCTCCGAGACCTGCTTGTGTCGAATAGTGGATCGCTTTGTTCCGTAGCTGTGGAACAATGGCCCTGCATGCTATGATCGCGACATTTGGAGAAACAACGGCATTTGCTCTGGAATGCTTCTGAGACCTGCCTATGCCCAAAAACTGTGTGGGATTGTTTCTTTTTGTTCCCCAGTTTCTTGAAGCTGCACTTCCACTTTGTTCCAGTTTTTTGTTTCATTTTTGTTTCATTTTTTTCAAATTTTTTGGAAATCAGTGCACACACCCTGCCCTTGCATCTTCAAAACAGAATTGTCCACTCTGTGCATCGTTGCAGGTGGTGAAAATCTTAGAAGGGAATATTTAACAGAACGGGCAGATCTATAATATTTAATATGGCATTTAGTGAAACTCTTGCGAATGGCTGCCGCAGGGAGGAGCTGGGCTGCCATTGCGACCATGAAGACCATGAGGCCCACGAGTGCCCGTGCCACCTGGACACCACATGGCTGAAGAACGGCGAGTGCCCGGCCTGCCCTGTGTACGGCTGTGGGGAGTGCGACCCCCTGAAGTGTGACGAGTGCAAGAGGTGCTGCGAGGACAACGTGCTGTCCGACGACAGGCAGACATGCTCGTGCCCCACCTGCGACATCCCCAAGTGCCTGGAGTGCGACGCCATGAACTGCGACATGTGCCTGGTTTGCGCCCAGGGGTACGAACTGGATGAGGAGAGGAAGTGCCAGTGCACGACGTGCCATGTTCCCGACTGCCAGAAGTGCACTGTGGACAGCTGCTACGTGGTGGGTGTGGCTGCTGAGCGAAGCCATCTTTGCTGGAATTCGTGTGGTGTGGCAGAATTCTATCTTAAGCACATCTTAATCTCATTTTTTATCAATTAGAATTTTCAATATTATTTTCAATCTCATCTTGAAGGGTGAGGAATGCCAGCTGTCTTCCTTTTCAGTGATGTCTGGCTAGCTGTTCGATGTTGTTGGCGACTGTTATTTTCCCATCGTGAACATCTGCCTCTTACTCAAAGCGTTGGTTTTTAGTTCTGGATAAATTTCTTCGAGTATAGTCGCTGTGTTTTGTGAACAACAGATTGGCCAAATGCAGCAGGAACTGGCAGACACGACTTATAAGCAACAAAAAGTGTACTGATCAACTATTACGCTGTGCAATCGCTGCAGCGGTGATCGATTACTTAGTATGCAGTATGCAAACTTGCGAGTTGGTAGAACTTGAAAGTTGTTTTACGTGAAAACAGCGACACTACCCAGAAGTACTTTTGGTTTGTCCTCTTTGCTGTGCTTTGGAGGCACGGGCAGAGTCAGACAGAAGCAAAGACTGCGTTTTGTGTATATGCAGTGCGACACATGCGAGCCTTTCCTCACCTTGTCTGAAGATCAGAAGACCTGCGAGTGCCCAGAGTGCGCCATCGAGGGGTGCGTGAAGTGCAGCACCAAGAATTGCAACGAGTGTGAGGAATGCTACGGCAACGCCGAGCTGTCCTATGACAAGAAGAGCTGCGGCATCAACTGCACGCCCGAGAAGTGCGCTGCGGCCGTCCCCCACTGTGAAAAGTGCGACAAGGAGTGCGCGACTTGCCTGGAGTGCCAGTACGGGTACGAGCCCATCGTGCTGGAGTACGAGACGATCTGCAAGTGCGCGGCGTGCGAGGTGGACTACTGTGAGGAGTGCAACCCGGAGAACTGCGACGAGTGCCTGAAGTGCAAGGATGGCTACGGCATGGCCACCTACGAACCGGGCTACGAAGAGTTGCCGCCCACGTGCGTGTGCAACCCCTGCGAAGTCAAGCACTGCGCCGTCTGCGACCCTGCGGATTGTTCCAAGTGCGTCGAGTGCTACCCGGGCTTCCTCGAGCACGAGGACGGCAGCTGCAAGTGCGAGACCTGCGAGGTGCCCGGCTGCGTGACCTGCGATCCCGACGACTGCACCACTTGCCAAGTCTGCGCGGACACCCACGATCTCCAGGACGACGGCACCTGCACTTGCCAGACCTGCGATATTCCCTACTGCACCGCCTGCGACCCGAACGACTGCTCCGTCTGCGTGGCCTGCGCCGATGGCTACACTCAGATGGAGTACGGCGGGGAGTGCGTGTGTGAGGCTTGCGACGTCCCTCACTGCAGTGAGTGCAGCACGGCCGATTGCGGAGTCTGTGCAATCTGCAACGAGTACTACGGCCCCAGCGGCTACAACGACTGCCCTTGTGAGTCGTGCGAGGTGGACAACTGCAAGGAATGCGACCCGGAAAACTGCGACGCGTGCAAGACCTGCAACGACGGCCTGGTCCCAGACGAGTACGGCACTTCCTGCGTGTGCGCGGAGTGCAGCATCGAGAACTGCGAGGTCTGCGATCCCAACGACTGCAACGTGTGCGGCGAATGCAAGGAGGGCCTGGTGGGCGCGGAGTACGGCGCCAAGTGCGTGTGCGACGGCTGCGACGTGGTGGGCTGCGACAAATGCGATCCCGAGGACTGCACCAAGTGCGACACGTGCACACCGCCGCTGGTGCCGAACGACGACGCCACCGCATGCGTGTGCCCCGACTGCCAGCTGGATTGCTGCGTGGAGTGCGACATCGACTACTGCGACTCCAAGTGCAAGACATGTAAGGACCCCAAGGTGCCCAACGCCAAGGGCCAGTGTGAGTGCCCCGACCCCGAGATACCCTACTGCGCATCCTACAGCAAGACGGAGTGCGGCCTCTGCGACGAGTGCCAGGTGTTCTACAAGCTGTCGGACGACAGAAAGAGCTGTGGCTGCCAGTGCGACTCCATCATTGGGTGCAAGGCGTGCGACGAGAACTGCAGGTGCACGGAGTGCGACCCGCCGCTGACGAAGTCCGACTGTGGGTATTGCCTCATCGGCCAGCCGTACCCAGGTGAGTTGTTCATTTTTCGCTCGTTCGTTTGTGTCACCACATCGCAAAGCTGTTGTTGTTGTGTCAACCCCATGCTAGTTTTGTTTCAGAACGAGAAAGTGCCCCTGTTGATGGAGACAGGGGACTTGCAACGAGTGCAGGCAGGTCCTCTTATTGGGCCACTGCACAACAGGACGCTGTGCAAATCGCTAAATTCTAAGGACTCCATACCCCCACCCCTCCCTCTCCTCGGGTTGGGGTTATATATAAGAGCATGTGTGAGCATTGTTGGGCTGCTTACTCAAGGCAGATTATGGTCCAAGGAAGTACAGCCGCCTGGTCATCGTCATACGTTTGACAAGCACTGAAGTATTTCCGTGTGGCATCCAGGTTGCGACTACAATCTCCTGCTGTCCATGCACGGCGCTGACTGTGGGAAGGTCTGCGGCTACAGCAGCAAGTTCTCCGCCGCCGTGGAAGTGGGCACGCACAAAGGCAAGCCACGCTACCCATGCTACGTGGACCTGGGCAGGGACAAGGGAGCCCTGCGGCCCGGCACCCTCAACTTCACGGGCACGGACGAGTGCATGGTGGAATACAACTCCCATGGCAAGCCGGGATCCAGCGGACACCACGCGCGCTTCATCCCAAAGAAGGCCGAGTCCACCTCCTTCCTTTGCGTGTGTGAGACCGAGTATGAGGCCACGGCGTGGTACCCCAGAGAGTGGAACGACGATTACGAGGCCCAGCAGCCCGACGGCAACTGCACCGCCATTTGTGAAAACAAGGGCATGTACTCCGTGAGCTTGCCCGGCTTCCACAATGGCAAGAGGCTTCCCGACGAGCCCAAGTACATCCCGTATTCTGTGTGCAGAGCTGTGGGCAAAGACGACGCCTACGAAGGTGGCTACAACGTGCGCGAGAATGGCCTCAGTCAGTGGTCCGGGTGGTGCCTCACCCCCGAAAACGCCTACGACGAGTACGAGTGCCTGTGTGCACGCGAGTGCGTCCATCCGGACTGCTCGAGGGGCTATTCAGAGTCGAACCCCTTTTCTTACATGGAGGAACATTTGTTGCTCACGTAAGTGTCCACCGAGCCCATGTCGATGGGGGAGACAGCGCGCTGACGCGACCGGAATTCAGTGGTCGTTTGGCGACTCTAGACGGCGAGACTCTCGCCTAGTTTCCTGTAGGAATGAGCAAAGTTGGTCTGCGGAACTCACAGTTTTTGGCCGGTCACGGTTCGATCAGTTCGAACCCAAATATCGTAGTGTTGGCCGGCTATAGACGCAAGCTTCACTCGGTTTTTGGCCAGGGGTTAGCGTGCCTTTGAGGCTCGGGACTCGAATGCAAAATTTTGAAAACAATCGAATGGCGTCTGAGGAAAAGCCAGCACCAGCAAGGCATTTGAGCTTTTTCTTACACTCGGTTTGTGCACGTGTCTCAACCGCGGGCGCGCCCACAGTGCCAGTGGCGGAGGGGGGCTGGTTTGCCACCGAGGCGGCGAGGCTGGAACACCATCGCGGAGTTGTGACCCGTTTCAACTGTATGAAATGTTCTGTTGAAAAAGGCTGCATGCACACATTGTTGCGGATATGGATGTATGCGCAGTGGAGGCGAATCGACTGGCATGTTGTGCGCGCCGCATGTTGTTGCTGATGCGTAGTGTGTGCAAGAGACGCAGAGGCGCACACAAGCTGGGTGGTGGGAAAACTGACATATGGCGTTGGGCTAATTGTTGCTTCTGTTTACTCTGGACGGTCTAAACAGTCAAAAGAATGCCGCCACCGGCCTGACCATTCATGGCATTACAAAATGAATGAACGAGGCCCTAGTTGGTGTTGGGTGTAACTTTGTATGGGCTAATCAACCCAGAAACTTGCCGTCACCAGCTTCACCAATATTGGTACTGGAGTCCCCAGTTTTTCCTGGAGTTGCAGTTGGAGGCGATGTTGATACCATAGGACGGCGATGCGATCGTATCGGAGGCGGGCGAAGCCACAAAATCGGTGACGCCGCTGAGGGATTATTTTCCCTTGTTCAAGAAGTGGTGCACATCGTAATACTAGTATTCGTACTGGTGCTTCGCGGTATAATATGCCCAAGATGGATCTGCCCTGGAGAAGACGCTATGTCGATTTTGGAACGCTGTAGCTTCAACTTGATGCCAAGATCAGACACCCCCCCCCCTTCACCCATTACCCGCACACCACAATAGCACTGCGCTACTGTCCACAGAGCTGACGCCGCATCTCTATGCCCATTGCGAGGCGATGCCGCTTGGGTAGCGCATTGGCGCTCTCGCCAACAAGCCTCCCTCTGAGCGTCGTTGGAGTTGTGCCAATCCCTCGGCCTACCACGGATTGTATATAAGAGGGACATGGTCCTTGAGAATCGATATGTGGTGCACTACGTTGGCCGTGCCAGCTGCTGCGTGTTTCAAATTTGGTTGCCGTCATCCACGGCAGGGAATTCGGGGGTGTGTGAATCAGCCAGCATCTGCATCCCCTGAACCCCTCCACCCCCCCACCCACGCATACCCACCCACTCACACCCATTTTTCCCGAATGGAATCCCAACGCCCTATGCCTCTGAGAAGTGGAATCCATCGCTGCCGCACTGGAAGCGTCCCTGTGCTGGGGCCAGTGTCCCATTCTCCCTGAGACGGTGTGTGTCCATCGGACCGACGGGCTTAAGACATTCCTTCATCCAACTTAAAGTGCAAACGCAGCTTCCCTTGTGGACTGCAGCGCCAAACACGACCAGTTTCCTTCCCGTCTCACACCCACTGGCTCACCTATTTGTAGCCCTGGATCCACAGCACTACAAACGCCGATCAGACATCTCGATCACATGCCCAGTCAGCACATAGCCAAGTGCAAGTGCTGTAGAGCCCCTTCGCACTGAAATCTGTTTGGGGTATGGACTACAAAATGGATTACTAGGTATGGACCACTACTAGAACACGGATCTCTACCATCCAAAGGCACTATGATGGGGCAGGAATGTGAAGAGACAAAAAAACAGCTTTCACCAATATATAAAAGACAATGCACCACTCAGCAAACAGCGTTTCTTCAGAAAATTGCGTGACGTGAATATTCAGATCCTTCGTGTGACCATTCGCAAGACTTCTAAGATATTTCCAAACTAGATAAACAAGCATCAGGGCACTACAAATCTGTAGGAAACAACATCCACAACTTCCAACAAAATTGCTTGCGGACAATATACATTGAGCAAGGAATTTCCTTCTCAGCTGCTCAGCATTCCTCCATAGAAAACGGCATTGTCTCATGCAGACATGCATGTAATTGGAAGGGCATCCCACGAGCCAAATCGGAAACCGTGCAGACTACACGGTTTCCTAGGGTATGCAGCTGAAACTGAGTCAATGTGTGTAAAAAATATGTGGCTTTGGGACCACATTTGCCAACAGCACACAGTTGGACTCTGACCAGATAGTGTCAAGACTGTGTCATTTGGCCTGTTTTTTACTAGTGAATAGTACCAGAAGAAACGGGAATAGCATCGAAGAAATTGTTGAATATTCTCAACAACTTTTGTTATTTCGGTCAGATCTGACCATCCCATGCAAGAGCAAACAATCTTTGAAACTTGGAGCAATTGCAAGGCATTTGGGCATGATTTATCCACCATGTGCAATGGTGGTTGTGGGGTCGAGCCTCGCACCGAGCTGGGCAAGCACTAATCCGATCACACGCCCAACTGAGCTGTACTCGTGGGCGTCAGCACACCCGCCATGGTCGATTTTAGGCACAGCATAGTCGACCAGGAATGGGGAGCAATCCGCGAGTATGCACGGAGAAGCGCAAACTGTGCCCATATTCTTTACGAGCAAAGCCGTGTCCCTTCAGTAATTTTAGTGCTGGGTCCGCTACCACAGAAATTTCAATATCAGAATCGACTCACTCAAGTGCGAAGATGTCTGTGGACTCCCCGCACAGCACCGCAGTACATTTCCCATGGTGGCGCACAAATCGCCTCCAAGTACAGCCTCAGCTTCACCAGGTTCAGTACCACCTTCACCTCTAATACTTCAAAATCATGGCAACGCACTCTAATCATTAACAAGCTCAAAGTCACTAATCTTTGTTACCCGAGCTGTATTAACCATGAGGTGCGATACCAAATCTGTCCCACACTGTACCAGTTCTGCTAGTAAAAGACAGGAAGCCGAGGACTTTGTCGAGGGGGATTGCCCCGGTACGATTGCAGCGAGCGAAGCTCACATCGGCATGGGGGCGGCCTGGGGGCAGTATGAGGAGAAGGGATCTTGAGTGGGGATGGCAATCGACGGGTCGTCTTCTTCGGTAAGGGCTTAGAGGCGTAGCAGCACAGCAGGTTGTGGGCGCACAGCTGCTGGCTTCAGTCGCGTTGTCGTATGCCTATATGGGGCGCACGTGGAAGCGTGGGGTATGCCAAACCGCCGGCAGTGGGCCGAGGGACCAGCGAATTAGGAGCTTTAAAGCTCGAAATTTTGCTGAAGGTGCCGAAATTCCCCGTGGACAAGGTGGGAAAAGGAGAGCGAGCACAAAAAGCTGGTTATGTCATGCAGAACCGCGGGAACGTGGCTGCCAGCTTGAGGCGTTCACCAGAGCCCAGAGAGATGGAGATGATTGCACGAATCAATAAGAACAAGGGGGTTAACAAGCGAGCAAGTCGTCCAATCTGTTCGTATGTCCATTAGAGAGTCTTGAGTCATTCTCAAGGCCCCATGCCACCACGATCCCAACGCGCCAGGTCCCAAAGGCCCCGTAAACGCAAACGCCTCAAATCCCCAAGGCCCACAAGGCCGACAGGACCTCAGGCTCCTCGAAGCTCCAAAGACCTCGAGGACCTTGTGTCTTGGATCTCAGAGCCAAAACGGGGGATGCCAACCAATATCCGAGTGGAAAACGGCCATGTCAAACGGATGTTTAACATCAGAATTATAATTGCCAACTGTACGGTCGCCTTCAAGCTTCATTCAAAGACCTATTCCATGAGGTGCCCTGGGCGCCTTTGGAGAGTTTGGTGGGCACAAATGGTGCCTTGATCAAAGCAATATTTGTGCCATCAAAGTCTCCAAAGGCGCCCAGGGCACCTCATGGAATAGGGCTTTGAGTGAACTTTGAAGGCGACCGTGCAGTTGGCAATAATATCTCATGAGAAAACAGGCACATTTGGATTAGCAGCTTGGGATGTCTGATTATTTTAGGTACATTTCCCGTGGCGGGTGGGAGAGAAGCGAGACAAGAACCGCAGCTAGGGTACGCGAATGGCTCGGCAGTGGTGGCACCTCCGCGCAGTCCCCAGGCGCGCTGCTTTTCGACCAGCTGCGATGCCAAAACCGTTGCCAATTGAGAATTAGCAGAATCTGATGGGCAACCTGCCCACCTATGAATTAATTGGCGAGTTCACATGGAAACCCCAGCGTGTCCGCAAACTACGTGCCTCACCTTAGGGAACAATACACTTGCAAATGGATTATCCATATTATATATATATATATATAAAAGATAATAGATATATAGATAATGGATTATCCATTAGATATTATTATATAGATATGGATTAGATATATAGATAATGGATTATAGATAACAGATATATAGATAATGGATTATCCAGTATCATACTGCAGAGAAAGCCTGACTTGTCCCTTCCACATTTTTGTAATGCGGATTGCTTGAGATCCATCCAAGCACACGGTGCTGGCAGATGGCCAAATTCAAACACGTAGCCATGTGGCTACAATGCGCACCTGAGCAGCGCTTCCGGAACGCGGGATTCCTCAGGGTGCCCTGACTGCATTGGCGACACTTGTTGGGCACACCGGTATCTTTGGAAAATCATCATTTTAGAAGGCCAAATTGGAACTACAATAGAGCTATAATAGATTAGGTGCAGTTTCTCTGGTGCGTGGGAGGGAAGCCGAGAATGGAATCGCGGCTAAGGCGCCAAAGCGGCTCTCCCCGCGAAGAAATCTGAGCCCAATCCTGAAGCAGCTAGTTCTTAAGCAACGGAGAGGGCCAGATCGTTTTTCATGGCTTCTCAACCAATTCTTATGGGCAACATGACCCCACCAATGATATCGACTGGCAACACTACTTGACAGCACAAGCCAACCTATCGACCATCCGCAGGATGGGGAAACATAGATAGCTTGCAAAAATGTTGAACATCGAAAAAGAAAAACAACATTTGATTCTTAACCCTGGGGCGATGCGGATCAAGCGAGATCCACCACAGCCCAAGGTGCACCCAAGTGGCGAAATTCGAGCATACAGCCTGAGCACGAGAACATACACCCATAAAACACGCCCAAAAGAAAGCCCCACATGGAAGTATAAAAAAATTCTGTGCCTGTTCGCATTCTACAGATTATCCCAAGAATATTTTTAAATGAATCCCAATACATGAAAAAAATAGTCCCGAAATTCCATAAACAGCAAAATCTGCAGATTGCGGATGCTCTTTCACCACTGGTTTTTAAGTTCAAAAGTTCAGTATTGCGCCAAAGGTCGAAATTCCAATGTGGGTGGGCCGCGGGCCGGATTGCCCCATAGGAGCACCAAGCATGTGGAGCGCTCGCAGCTCCGTCCCAGATTAGGACGTACAAGGACATACATGTACTAGGACTCCTAGCATATATAAAGCAATGCATATGGATAATATGCAAATGCTCTCTGCGCAACTGCCTACATGGGTGTGTTTTGTCACAGGTTCTGCCAACACTGTCTTTGCGTGCGCTGCAATCAACGGAGGAGAGGTGTGCTCGAGATTTTTGCCCTTGAAAAAATGGCCAAAATGTTGGGTGATGGATTTGTTTGAAGGCCCACAGCAAGGGGGCGGGCGGATGTGGTTGAGCAATGCCAAAGTAGCAGAATATGGCCACATCGCTTTGGGCAAAGGCACTCAACCATGCAGCACACAGTAGCTTCTAGCGTGCCACAGATCGACTGCAAGAAACCAGGGAGTTTGACATTTGAGACTCGGGGAAATTTCAGGATGTGATTGGGAGCCCGCTGGACAGGGTTTGGTAATTTCACTTCATGGCTCATTTCTTACCACAGGATCCGCCCCTATGTGTAGAACAGAGGATAGAATTGGAGCATATTATGGGAGTGGGGTATGGTTGCACGCGGGAAAGGCGAGGGAAGAAAGGTGTTGCTTTGAGGACCAAAACTATGTCACTAAATACAAGCCAGCCTTCTGATTTGCTCTATGTTAAAGTTTGCCCAGTAATACTGGCCTCGTGGACCCACCATACATGTGCAATAGGCATTTATACAAGCAAGCTCAATCAGAGTTTATGAGCAGAACGTACCAAGAGACGCACTGCTCAAATGCATCGATTCGCCTCGCAGTAATTCGCGCTTCACTGAATAGCTACCTGGCTCAACCCTCTAACCACATTCTTCACTCGGCATCCCACAACTAGCGGAAGTTCGCGCTGTCCAGGGCTCAGGCCTTGTGCGAAACTGCCAGCTACACAAAAAGGTGATGGCATTGCCAACTGTGATGCCATTCGACACCAAGCGGCGCCGTTAAACAGTGGATACAATGGCATGAGCTTAGCTACTTTGCCTACAAATGAAATGGCATCAACTGGCATCAAGTGTAGTGGCATCAGTTGGTGTGAAATGGCATCGCAGCCAGCGTCGCAAAAATGCATCTTTCAACAAGCGAACAGGATAAAGTGTGGGCCAAAGTGAGAGCCCGAAGAGCTGCCCTCACTCAGCGTTTCCAAAGCCCTGCGAACGCCAAGGGGGAGCGCACAGCCGAGGGGAGATTTGGATGCCCGAAGCTTTGAATGATCAGTCATCGTCATGACAAAACGATAGGTGGCCAGAAATCAGGCGGAAGCGCCTAAAACAGCCATTGAAGTTTGGGCGCCGATTCAAACCATCAAAGCAGGTACTCACCATAGCCCCTAGCAAAAACACATCGACAAGATGGCTAGTTTTATTTGTGCTCGCCTGTGAGAGCTAAAGAGCGATGGGCGTGCACATGCTGAACATGGGTTTCCGGTGGCCAAGAAGAGCGGGATGAATTATTAATTAATAATTATTCATTATTCGCCATTAGGCGAGCCAGGGAAGACACTGCGTCGAGTCTGGCACGCTGTGTTATGCGGCACCAAAGTAACTCAAAAGGCGAAGGGACATAGCGAGGTTGCGTTACCGACAATTGGTACTTCCTCTGTCTGGAATTAAACAAACGTTTGAAAAAGTAATTATGACACGAAGGAAAGTCAAAATTCAAATAAAAGGCCATATTGTGAAACCTCAGGTCCCCAAATCGTAGTAAACACTTTCTTGCGATCATTTCCTGTCATTTAGTCCTTCCCACAGGTCTCCATAATCCGGCGGCCACGTGCCAACGACCGGAGGCTCACGTAGCGCGCCTCGGCCATCGCGTCAGCCCGCAGAGCGTCCCTGCCACCCTGGTGTGGGGCGGCGAAGTCGCTCCCCCCTTCGCGGCCAAGGGCGCTTGCCTGGACGCCAAACAGCGCCCGCCAAACGTTGCCAAGCGTGCCGGATCGTAAGAATCGAAGGCAGATGTGGCGCCGTCCAGGATGCCCTTCAAGATGCAGTCAAGTTTGATCTCGTATGCGGGGCCTTTGGAAGTCGTGAAACAGCCCAAGATCAGTATATTCAAATCTGGTCTTTGCGGCGGTGGTAGTTGTAGCTCAATCTTGTAGCCATCCTTCAATCATTCCGCTTGAAGTTCGTCTGGAACTCTGGCTGCGACGTGGGGGTTTTCTTCATGCATTTGGATCGCAGTGCTTGTTCGTGCGCGGTAGTACGCAGCTCGTATCGCCGGAAAACCGTTGCTTTTCATCATAATGAGGAAGGCTGCACCATCGGCATGGACCCACGATCTGCTCGCCGCGGGACCGATTTTTTGACGATGTCTGGGCGCTCTTGGTGGTGATAAACGGCCATATGCCCAACAGATCATTGAATTCCGTCTCATCAGATCGTCGATGCGGACGGCCTAACGCAGCAAGAAACATAAGCTTGGGTATAAATCTCTTGTTCTTGGCTGCAAGACCTCGTTGCTTGGGTCCATTTACAGCCACTGTGCCCGCCTCCCGTCAATTTGAACGTAAATCCACTTTTTATTGATATGCACCCAATTGGTGCAGGGGTCCAAAACGAAGCTGGTGCCCATCGGCTGGACTTGGTTGACAACACATCGCAGCCTATGGAATTTCTGTTCCTTTGCCAAGCTAGACTTGATCCAAAGTGCCACTTTCTCACTTTCCTTCGCTGCAAAAGTCACGAAGAATTGGCTTCTGGATCCCCTCATTTCTGCGATGCGACGAGCCGATTTGAACGGGGGAATCTGTTCGATTTCCTCAACAAACTCTTCAGAGGGTTTCCTGTCTCTGCCGCAGTGTCCCTTGAGATTGTGGCTTAGATCGATGCCTTCTCCCCCATCCGCTGGCTCACGGAGAATCTAGGAAATGCGCCAGACTGTATTCCGGCTAGCCCCGAATCTATCGGTCGCATTGCCGATCGATCCATAAGTTGCTCGATACTGTCCAGCCTGCAGCTTCAGGACTGCTGTTCCAACGTTCAGTCTGAGCGGCGTTGGCAACTCTATCATTTCGGCCCTGTGCAGCCGGCGGGAATGCGCCCCACTCTAAGATCCCGCTTTTGGCGGGGTCAACAGCAGCGACAGAAAATTATAATTCTTGGCGAAGAGGCTGTGGTTCAAAATACTGCCACTGACACAGCACTTATGGGTTTGTTGCGAAATCTTTGTGGCATCTACAAAAAATATCTGTGAGGCTTTTGTCAAATTGTCATGCAACAGCAAGACGTTTTTGAATAAAAACCGGCCTCAAAAACTATTTTTTGGTTTAATTCCGGACAGAAGAAGCGATAGATGACCAGTTTTTGGTCAAGTGGCTAATTGATCGATCGGGAAACACGTGATTCGCTGGCCTTCAAGGGAACGAGTGTGAAAGGCTGTCCCTCGTCTTTCTTCCAGCGCCGTGTAGGGGCCAATTGCCTCGCGGATTATAACTTCTATTGCCCTCTGGCCGTTTTCTTGTGGGCAATTTTGGAGGGGCGGGCTCTTTCCGTGGCTTGGATTGCAAGGATAGGGTGGCGGTATGCATTATCAGCGTCCTTGCATATATTCTCAAAACCGCAATATGGAAGTCAAGGAGCGTGCAGACATTCTTTACCTTCCGAAGGCATGCAGCCACCGATGAAGCGATTCCGGAGGTCCTCCGTATACAGATATGGATAATTACGCAATTGCCCATTGATTGAAGCGTGGCAAGCGATGGTAACAGCCCTGAGAGCTGCCAATTGAGACATTTCGCTGCTCTGTTTGTAGTTTGATGATCAAAGGAGGTTCTGGAGCATTTCGTCGAATGCAGGCGCCTCTTCCAGCTACCAGAGGTGCCAGCGGCCCCTGGCTTGCGTTCCCTATCGTCTCGAATCTCCAGGCTATGACCTGTAGATTCGAGACAATTTTTCCAAGGGAGAAAGGTTCGGACCCAGCAGCGTCATTTTGTGTTCGACACCGAATGATCGTTGACCATGACAAAATCTGAACGATGCCAATCGTGCACCAAAAGGTGATGTCTATCAGTGCGGTTACAACCACCAGTTCGTTGCCCATAGCATTTCATCTGAAGCGACGAGTTTGATCAGACGAGCAAGACGTTCAGCAGCACTTTGTCCTCATCAGAGTGAACCCCCTGCCAGAAGCAACTCAAGCTGCCCACACAGCTTCCACGAGGCACGGCTCCCATGATTGTTTGACTATTAGCAATTGTGCACCCTTGCGACAGTGCTTGCCTATTTGGCTGGGCACACATGTGCTGCAATCATTGCCGTACTGGGGAATACGGTTCTGAGCATCGAACTTGACTTTGCTGCTTTTGCAGATTCTCATGCAAACATCATTCGCCTCTGACAACGCTCAGCGGGGGTATGTCCCAAGCATTCAACAGCCGCGTGGTGTTGCTTCGCGGTGACACGTGAATGGTGTACGGCGGGTGAATGTATTGCCACATGTGCTGCTTGCATGCACACACATGTGACAATGTCGCCCAGTCAGCTCCCGTAAGCACATATTCCGATTCCATTGCCAAGGTACTGTAAGCAATGGCTTGGCATCATCAGAAATCAGGAATCCGCTGCGAATGTTACAGCGTATACTCATCAATGATCATTATCAGCGAGTAAGGTCAAACAACCAAAAAAAGACATGGCACTTTGTAACAAACAATTGTACAGGCAGTGCATCCAGCACCACCCCCTTTCATCCGATCCTCAGAATTGCGTACCCGGCCCACGATTTCGACGAGGTCTCTGTTCATTGTCTCAATTCGCGCCCTCTGACTGGCATTAGTGTCATTACAGCAACATTGTATTTCTATCTACCTGCCCATGAGAGCATCATGCACATCCCAAGTTCCCCCAACCCTACAACAGGTCAAAAAAAAAATGGAAAGAAAGGACATGGAAAGGTAATGTTCCGTGCCCATGCCCAGCGGCAGGCCCGCGCCCAGGACCAAAACATTCCTTCTAACTACTGCTACCCATTCATTAGATCAATTAATAGGATTGCTAAAATCGTGCAGTTTTCAGCCCTCTGTAATGCACGAAAGTGGCCTAACTTGCCATCACGGAGAACACGAGAAACAACACGTTTTTGGGCGATTTCAACCGCGCACCAACTGCAGCGGTGTACTTTGTGATCACTACACAATTGGTACACGATTTTTACAGGCATAACACGGTACACGATTTTCAGGACCGTGTACTTTGGCCGATTTTGTTAATGTGCGATGGCAGAAATTAGGGGTAAATGTCATCGCAATTAGACTGCTGGTGCATAGAACACACTCGAGCAAATGTTGTAGGATTGAGCAAACACATGTGCTCGGGACCATTGCCCGGCATCGCCCGCCAGTTGGCGCAACCCCCTTGCTTTGTCAGGTGACAAATGTTATGTAAACGAGTATTAAAGTAGACACACGCCTGCAGATAATTGAGGGATTCGGGGGAGCTAGACGCACAAGGTGCATCGGTGCCCCCTTGGAAATATTTGGCATCCCGCTGGTCAATCGTCCTTGCTGTCAGTATTCCAACAAGTGGGCCATGGACCTCCAAATCGCAATAACTTTAACCAGTCATGGGTGGCTCCAAAATTTGATTGTGCAAGGGGATTGCGATGCAGTCTGACGGATTTGTTAGCATTGTGGTCCTTGGTTATGAAAGCAAACACGCCATGTTAATTCCAAGGATACACCGACGATGCACGTGCCGCTCGTACACGATCTATTTCAAAGCAAATGGAAAAGGCTTCGCCAGAATGAGAGCCAAACACAAGGTGCACAGGTGAGGAGCAAGCAAGCTTGGCGGAGAACAAGTGGAATGACGGTTCATACAACGCGCCCAGCCCAATGGAATGCAATTTGGACTTTCGGTTGGGCCAATGTGTAGGGTTTGGAAAACCTGATCAGTACACTGCAAAGTAGTATTTTCACAGCACACCAAATCCTGCGACCCTAAGGAGCACATGGTCCATTGAGTCACAGCATAGTGCTGGATTGTGGTGAACTTGGGACAACTTTGGTGCAGGTCAGTATCTGGTGGCGATTTAATGAGACTTAATCCGACCAAGAGCCACAACGCAATTGGCCTCATATGCGCAAACAAGATGAGGCTCCACTCACTCAGGCTCTTTTATACACGCCAGCTTGCCGCCTGTCTCAGAATTGGACTCATTCACGAGATGCTTCTGGAAAATCGCCCATCACACAGGCCCGTCAACCCCTGAATTGTTGCCAATCATGCCCTGCCTCACTACTACCCTCGCAAAGTCACGGGGCCATCATAACATGAGCTCCATCCATGGGGCTCCATCACGGAACAATCATGGTATTGTGGCTAAAGCACAATTTTGGAGTGGGTGGGGAATAGGCATTTGACATAAGAATTGTTCACGGGTATCCGTTCAAGCCATTTCACAGCAAGCCGAGCACAGAATGGAAATTTTGGCATAGGGACACATACGACGAGGGCAGCCACAAAATCGCAGTTTATGCATATGTTTTTCCATGCTGATAAAGGGGTATGCCCTCAACTGGATGCGGACAAATCAAGTGACTTGGATGCAATGTGAAAACTGGATAAAACAACATACTCCTTCTGTTCCAAAAGTCGCGTCGCATCTGCAATTTGCATGAACGGAAGTCAAAATCTGCGGGTCAGAAAAATTTAGGAAATCAACTTTGATGCGCCATATCAGCAGCTATATACAAAGAGTCTTCTAACATGGCAAACAGTGCCTCCTTTCTCGTTATACGTTGAGGGCAGCCGAAGCGCGATTTTGCATTTTGCTGGCACCTAGGACGGGGGCATAGCGGGGGTTGCGTACCCCTTTAGAAGAGGTGAATCGACCTTAGCTGTATCTAAGAGAGCTGTGCGCTTTGGTAATTTGGCTTGCACTAAGGATACGGCTTGGTTCTAGACAGAAAAAATGAGGAAAATGATTGGAGCTTAGTGCAGAATTTGGGCTGTCAGCACGAACCGTGGTAAGGTTGTGGCCAATGTCCATGAGGCACCTGCATATGTGAGATAACATTTATCTGGCAGATGTGCTAAGGTTAGGGATGCCACGCGTACTAAAATTAAGGCTTAGATTGGGGCAGAAATGACCAAGCGTCGAAAACCAGAACTTGGAAGCATGATTTAGCACATTGGAAGAAACAACGAGCAAAAAGCAGGGCAGCATTGATATCAAGATTCTTGAAAGGGTGCAACGGTGTCTTTTTGTTATATACAACAAAGGTCTCCATGAATTTTAAAGAGAAATGGGTTGGGGCTTTTGGGAATAAGACCAGTGCACCAATGTGGGGAACTGAGGACCTGCACAGAATTGGACAAGGCCATACTTGACAAGGCTGTGAGTATCGTGTTTTATGGTGATGTTCAACATAACCAAGACCCATCTCAGCCCAAAATCGACCAAGCAGTCCCAAAATGGTGACGGATTGATGGACTGAGTTGACCTTGCAAAGTTCCAGCAAGAACTATGAAAGCGACACGGCTTTTGGAACGGAGGTGGCACAGCAGAACACAACCCGCATACATCCTGCGCAATGCAAGGGATAAGAACGCTCATCACAACAGGGCCTAGGCAGGACATTCATTAGGCCAAAGATTAGCCGAACGGTACGCCTTTCAAAGGCACGCAATCCCTTCCACTTCCCAACAAACCGTATCAATTACTGAACCATGCAGAATAGAGGACTTTTTTGCAATCCGCTGCCCACACAGTTCCCCACTCCCACACTCTTCAACTCCTTCCCGAAAACTTCGCCCAGCCAGCGCCTTTCCGCTGTTATTATACAGTTCTTGGACAAGCCACCAATGCCTTGTTGGCGGCGTCCCCACTGGGGCTTGAAGGAAGCCGAGCGCAAGCCAATGAGACAACAAGACCCCCCGTCAACCGTCAATCAATGCAAGCACGTTGATGTGCATAAGGAATAGCAATTCGTCAATTGTTGAAGAAACACTCTGGTCCAAACAAAGGCAGGGAAACGCCCTAAGCTCAAAATCATAGTGGCGAGTCAACTCCAGCCATTTTGCATGCAAATTGTCTGGGAAATGCCGAAAAACTTCCAAAGCAACAGTACAGCTGCTACAAGGTAACAGGACGGGAGATGGCTGCTGCCCAAGTGCACCGACGGCGCCTGATCCTAGTGGCCGATGGCCCGATGCTCTCAACGCTGCCACAGCACCTCCCTCGCAGCATCCATCAAACTGCAATACAATACACACTGGTGGCCCTAACCCTGGCGGTTCACAGCTACTTCAGCTCAGGTGGAAACGTCGCTGGAGTGGATGGCCTGTAGGCAACCGACCTTCCATAGACCTCCACACTCTCGTAGCCTTCTGAGCTTGTTGCCGGCCCTTCAGACGTCGATGCCTCCGAGCCTGACACATGGTCCCCTATCCCAGCCTCGGTCTGGGTAGCATGGCCGGCAAAGGGGAGTGGCCGTGTTGGGGGATGCACAGGTGTGTGTGGCACTCTCTTGTACTCATACTTCATCGCCACATACAGAAACAGGAGCGTGTCCACCAGCATAGTCCCTAGAGTCACAGCATGGGTACAATCACCGCAGGCGAGCTGAAATACTGTGTTCTACTGTGAACCAAGCAATGACATTGCAGCACATAGCGGTGGTTTGCTGCCAATGCCCACCACACTGTAGTGTGTCCATGCAGCTAAGATACAGAAGGTACTCAAAAGCAAAACAGATAGTGTCTTCCATAGACATGGTTGGCCCAGATATAGCCTATGTGCCAGCAGCATATCAGCAATTTCAGCAATGTCGTGCGCACATCACTAGAGGGAAGGAGACATGCTGGCCATCGGCCAGTGGTCTGGCTCCATAAGTAGAGTCTGTTGTCCTCCCATCCATAAAGCATTTTGGACAGCAGCTCTTCTACAAGCTGTTAGTTTTGGACAGTCAATCAAGCCAGACTGTGCAAAATGCTGATCTTTTCACAGCGGTTGCATTCACAGGCCAGTGAGCTTACCACCGATGGTCAAGTACATTAGGTCCAGTCTGCCATGGTTCAGATCGCCAGGTATCCATTCCCCACCAGGTGTTTTTCTGGTGAAGAAATTTATGACCCACACCAAGAGGCTGGCAGCGTAGCTGCCCAAAGCAACACTGCACAGCTGGGGGGCCACCATGCAGCTGCGCATAACATCAGGGGCCTGAGCAACAAGCAGGCATCTGCAGTAAGTTCAATGCACAGCACTGGCAATGATGCAGTGACAGCTGTGGTGAAAATCTGAGAAGGGAGAGCAAGTTGGAAGTCTTTGCTCATGTCCTCTGCAGCTGACTGCCCTCCACCTTTGCAGGGTACTCGTCTTCCTGCTTGTAACTTTCTATGTGTTGAGTGGACACCCAGCTCAATTTAACTCCACTAAGGGAAACTTAGCAGTGAAGTGTGTAGCCCAGGAGAACAGGTGAACTCACATGGCACCACAGCCTGCTGGCTATACCTGGTCATAGAAGAACTCCAATTGCCCAATGGATGCCCAAACCTCGCTCAAACCAATAGCCAAATACTGGAAGAGCTGCCACCAGACACTCATGTCAACAGCTTGGGGAGGATCGGGCTGATTGGGATGCTTGGGTATGTGTGAAGGAATGACATCGCCATTCTTGAACTTGCGCAGCCTCTCCCTCTCAATGAAGAAGGACACAACCATGGCGAGCACTGCCATCAAGTATCCAGCCCCTATCTTTTCGAGCACTGTCGGCCTCCGCCACACTCTCTCCATGACTGGAACGACTATGCGATCATAGATGGGGATGAGAGTGATGATGGCCAGCACATCGAAGAGAGTGAGCGATGCGGCAGGTATGGTAAAGAAGCCCGCCCTACGGTTCATGAGGGTGCCTTGCTGGACAAAGAATGTGGACATCTGTGTGAACACAGTCCTGCAAACAACACCACAAGAGCAGCTCTGTGCTAATTGCACATGCAACTAAACTGCATTCATGAGCCTCCTGTTGCAGTTACATGAATAGGAGCACTGTTGCGGCCCCAGGTGCACTATGCAGGCCACAAAAGGTTCCTTTGTGAGCAAGGGCCAAACTGGCAACAGCAGCCATGGAAGGTCAGTGGCAAGTGATCGAAGGCAACAGAATGGCCATTGGAAAGGTACAAGAGAATTGTGCTTGAATGACATGCACACAGATCTGCGAGCATAGAGATTTTGCCCAGATATGTCAATCATCATCAGCAGCGAATTGCTAGCAACATCTACACTGTCAACATGAACAGCCCCACAACTCCCTCACTCTTTTCCAGCATGATGCAACCCAAACGCTGCAATGACAACTTACCAGTACAATATAGTGGTGAAGAATACAGGCAACACACCCAGTACCAGCTTCACCTCATACACCTGTTCTTCAGTGAAGAGTCCTGCGTACATTGTGCGAGCTCACAAATTTGACACCACAACTCAATACATGTTGATGTACATCGTTCCAGCAGCAGAAAATACAAAGAGAAGAAAACTAACAAATACACAGTTCCACAGATACATCGACATTATGTCTGCCAACAGTATCCATTGTATCATATCTCAATGCAGAATATGACAAAATCTAACAATATCTGCAGCCCTTAACATATATGCACAAACTGCTGCAGCACAGAGTTGACCTCAGTATCCAATGCTGCAGATCCATGGTCCAATCCCTACCCACGTGCACATGACTGCAGCATAAGGGAACCCATCAGGCACGCATCGACCAGTTCATGAATTCCACAAGCATTCTGTGTTCCTCACCAGCTAGCTACAAAAATTCAACTTCTCTGCTTGCTTTGTGCCCCCATGCCTGCTGTTCAATTCTTGTCTACTTTTCATACCTCTTTCCCTGTGCCCAACTGCTGCATCGAGCCAGTGTGGTCTTCCAGTGTTGGTCACTTGGTCATGCTCAGGTCCAGGCAACAATGGCACATTGGCATCTTCGGAGCTCTCCACTGTCACATCATATTCAAGCTCTGACACATTCCTCCGCCTGGTTGTGAGTGCAGCAGCAACAACTTTTGCAACACGCAGAAGTGGCGAATCTGCAACAGGGCAATGTTGATACCTTGGGCTACCCAACACAAACACCACAATCGCCAGTGCCATCGCAGTAGCTGCAACACACATGAAAAATAACTTGCTGAGTCCCAATAACTGGGATAATACACACATAGCACACTGCCTGCATCGCATAAGATCCACTAAGGACCATGGCCCCGTTCATCATACCCAACACTTCCACTGACACATCCCACCCAGGTGTCCTCCCATGTGCACACTGAGTGTCATCATCAAGGCACATGCAGAAGGAAGCAGCACTGCACCAAACAAGCACCCACCATGCATGAGGAAAAATGACGACAAATGCCTCTACAAGAGCTTGTGTCCTACCTTTCAACAGGAGACGCCATGCAAAGCAAAATATACTTGACAAAGCGAAAATGCAAATGCAGCAGCCACCACCAGACAGAGAAACTCTGCACATGGTGTCACGCACCAGTGATCCAGAACCCAAGAGCCCAGCTTATATTGACCTCGATGTAGACAATGACAGTTGTTGAAGCAAGTGACCCAATGTTGATGGAGAGGTAGAACCAGTTAAAAAAGGAGTCCTTCTCCTTCTTCTCCTGTTCGATGGTCTCATCAAAATGGTCAGCGCCAAAGGCTCCTACGTTGGGCTTTATGCCTCCTGTGCCCACGGCTATCAGCCCCAGTGCAAAGAACAACAGCGTGGCCTGTTCACCGTTGATCACCTTACCCTTCTCTGGATGGAGACCCTTGACACCGGCACTTACAGCAAGCAACACGATGCCCTGCAATGTTGGAAGGTCGCACACTTAGTGGAGGATGCATTAGGGCACAGTAGTCCTGAACGTGTGACATTGATGGGCCAATCCTCATTGGTACAAGAGTACAAGGCTCTCTTGTCCAGCGAATCCCATCACAGGCAGAGGATGGATTTCCTGCTCACAGCTCGTTTGTTTTGACAGGCTGTCCAGCGCAGCGTAGATGATGCACAGCAGATGGCTCACAGATACAAGAACTTACGAAGAGGTAGGTAATCGCCGAGTACAGAATGGTCTTGTATCTGCCCCAGAAGGAGTCCGCAAGGATGCCACCGATGAGTGGCGTCAAGTAGCAGCTGCCCACAAACACAGGTACCTAGGACAGAGCCGTATCAAGCTGAGCAAAGGCAACCCACAGTTCAGCAATCCCTCTAGGGAGACAGCAGCCCCTTTTTCCTGAGCAGACGCCCCAAGAACGGAGCCAGCAGGCAACAGAATTGCTGGCCGAGCAAGAATGCATACTCACAATCACCGCAGCCTCGAGCGGGGTCCACCCGACAAATAGCAGATAAACAACCAGGTCGATCGCGATCCTGTCGCACCAAAAAGCAAGGCCGTGATCTGGACCGGCTGGAAGGACCGCTTCCAGTCGGCCACTACAGGTGTGCAGTCGCGGCCGTGTGCGCTGCACCGGCAGCAAAGGGCATTTTTGCGATGCCAGCCGTGATGGCAATCGACGTTGGTTGACGCCATCACAGCTACTTTTATGGTATTGCAGTCACTGTGACGGCGCCATACAGTGTTCAAACGGCATCGCGGCTGGCAAACCAAAATGACGTTTTCCGCTTGTCATAACTCGAGGCAACCTCAATGTCGAGCAGCAGTTTCCTCCGAAGCGACAGCGCAATCCTATCGTGCGATGGCCCTTTGCAGTTCTCTGGAAACGTGCTGGAAAAATCTTGGCTGCGAAAAGGCGCATGGTGCAGCGAGAAAAAGGAAACCATCATTTCCCTTTCGCCGCCAACATCCAAAGCCTCTGGCACAATTCCGACTCAGGCTCGTCCCAAGGTGGTCCGCGCTCACCCATAGAACGCCAGCCGCTCGCACAGCTCGCAGCCTGCGCAAAACCCAACGTGCCCGAACGAATCAGCGCGGTCACACATTTCCAGCTCAGCAAGATCGAACGCACGCCTAGGGTCGACCTCCGCACCCAAGATGTACGGACACACGTAGAAAAGCGGTGACGGCCTTCCTCCGACCGCGGACTGCCTCCCGTTGGTGCGGCCATCAGGGCTCCCCCGCCCGTCCGCCGGCGCCATCAGCAGGCCGCCGGGGCTGGTGGGCTCCATCTCCCGACGCCCCGCCCGCACTCACAGCCTGGGGTCCGCCCAGAGGTTGGGGCCCGAGGCTTCAGCACGAGCGGACCACAAGCGCCCTAGCCCGCCTGCGTCCCTCACTGCTGCTGGTGGGACCCCCGCTCTGACCAAACGCGGAACCTGGTGCTGCCTGCGAGTGCGACACGGGTGTAAATCGGGTATCGTGGTTCCCGCCACGTCTGCAAGGTGTGCGGCGACAGGTGCACCTTCCCCGCGACATCAGCCCCCATGGGCAGCGGAACCGCTGGGTTGCCGAGACCGCTGTTTGTGCCCATCGAGCGAAAATCTAGTGTGTACAGGAGAGAAATGAATGACGATCTTCTGAAACCCCGCGAAGAGATACAGGACGCTTTCTATGTGGTCCATTGATTCAAATCATCAGGACCGATGCGAATTGCACGATAACTGATTCCATATGCAAAATAATAAGCAAAGGACTCTGTGCATGAACCGCGCAAAATGGCTGCCAGCGGCTCCCAGCAGTTCCCAGCGGTCCCCAGGATCCCACAACGGTGGCCCCGCGGATCCATGCGGTCCACCAAGGATTCTTGTGGCCCCTCCAATCTCATGTGACCCCAGCGAACTGCAGTGGCCTTCAGATGCCCCATGAGCCCTACAGGAGCCAAGTGGTGCCCGGTGATTAAAATTTTAACACCCTTTCCAGTTTCAAATTGGAAGCCGCTAGATGGTAGTCAGTGGATCGGTAGCTGCATATTCAACCTGCGGTGCACCCTAGGTTGGAATTTCAGCTCCCACACGTGTCGTGAGTAACGTGAAGGACTCCTGTGGAATTTCCGTGAAGGATACCTGTGGAATGGCAACAAGAAAAGCGACAATGGTACCCCCATGAAGACAAGCGACGACGGGGACCAAATGCCCCAACACGTCGCGGCCAACGCGGCATAGACACTTGGCCCAGAACGGCCCGAATATTCTTTGCCACCGGTACACAGATACTCCAAGTCTGTAGCACCATCTGGCGCCCGCCGCCCCCCACCTCGATCTTGGAGATCCCGCCACGCAAGCGGCTTCGAGCACAGCGCACAACGCCATGCAACCGCCACGTTTGCGGCTCCCAACTCGAGGGCGCCGGCTCTCAAAACCGCACGAAATGGCCCGCAACCACACCTCCCACACCAGCTCACACTCACCCACAGAAGATAACCATCACGAACGGGGACAGCAACTTGGGGTCACCTCGCATTACCCATGCGTCCGCCCGTCACCGGAGGGGCGCTGCCACATCTGCTCCCTCTGATGGTCACGGATCCCTGGCTCCGCGCCACGCAAGGGACGAGTGATTCGGGATCAACTCCTCTGTACGGATCACACTCCTTGAAGCCCCGCATCAAGCACCCCGCGTGACGTCCGGCAGTACATTGCAGTGCGTCAGAGCCCCTCCAGTACATTGAAAATCTTCACATCCCCCCCCCGCGGCCTGGGCCCCAGTCGCCGCCCCTATAAACATGGGGTGGGGTCATGCGACTGCCACCCGCGGCCCTACCCCCAGAAGCTGTCGGACGAGCTCGGCGCCTTGCAGGGGCGAAGGTACGGCGACCCGCGAGACCCTGGAAAACGCCGACGGCCCCTGCGCCCCAAACCTGGCTCTTGTCAGTGGAGGCGCGTTGTTTGGGTTGACCGCCCAGTGCCAAGTTGCCCATCCCGTAGATACTCGACCTGGATTGTGCCGGCTACCCTGTGGCGGCGCACCTGGGTCCAAACTGATGGCGATTTCTATGGGTTTCCGGCGCTCGTGGCTCCACCCGATTGAACCCCTTCCCCGCCCGCCCTTTCTTGATCCTGGCACGCGCCGCTGCGATGGAGAATTCCCCCTGGCCCCCCTTCCGCCGCCATTTGTCGTAGCAGATGGAACGCTGGCCTCAAGCGCCCTAATGCCTCAGCCACGCTCGCCCGACTTTTTGGAGTATCCGCCGCTGAACAGATCTCGCCGGCGGCCATTGGCTCAGGACCTTTCCGGGGATATGCCCATGATCCCAGATTCTCACCACGTGTCCCCCCCCCCTTCCGCGATGGCCGAGGTAACGATCTGTGCGGTGCATCGCTTTCCTCTTGGAGGTCTCGAGGTTCTTTTCTCAGCGCCGAGATCGGCTCGACTGTTGACCGCTTCCTCGACATTGCTGTCCCGGCGCGATCCTCGCTTGTCGTACAGCAGCGCCGCCATTAACCTCTATCCACCCCGCGCCCTCTTTCGGGGCCCACCTCGCCTTGACGCTCTCCCGCCCGCGCGCACACCGCCTTGTCCTTTCTCCACGGAGCCACGCGGCAGCCCGCTCCCTTTTCAATCCTACTTTCGCCGCACGCGGCCTTTTGCATTCGGTACGGCCGGCGCACGCTACCCTCCGTGTGGTTTGCGGAATGTGAATTCGATCGGCTCTTGGCCAGTTGCCCCTCTTGTCTCCCAATTGACTTGCGCAGCAATCGCTTCTCTTGGCGGGCGCCGCCTGTTGGATCCAATTTTTGGCAGCCCGCGGCCTTTGCATTCGGTACGGCTGACTTCGAACGGGCCCCTGCGCTTGCGAAATTTGAATATCATCCACCCTTGGCCGTTCGCCCCCTCATGCCTTCCAGTGCCCTGTCTAGCATCCAGTCTCGACGCGCCACAAATCATCCTCCAAGCGCGCCCCTCAGCTCCGATCCATTTTCGAGCTTGCCGCGGCCATCGGCATTCGGTACGGTGCTCGGAAATCTACCTTTGCCAAATTTGCAAGCGCCCGGCGCCTGGCCAGTCCCTGCCTCCTGTCTTCCAGTCTCCCGTCCAGCCTCGCATCCAGCCCTGTGACAGAGCCTCTCCCACCCCACCCCCACCCCCGCGCCCCTGCCGCGTCCCCATGGACACCCGTTGTGACCCCCGAACCGGCTGTGGCATGATTGGGCCGCTTTGACCGCGTTGACCACACCATTGACCGCATGTCCGGCTGCGTTGCCAGCCTCCACGACCGCCGTCTATCCCGGGATTCTGTACGGCCGGGTCGGGCGATTCGGAATCAAATCAAGTTGGGTGTCAGCGACTATTCGCCTTTCCGTGGTCGATGCGCCCGTTGGGTGGCGAGATGCCAGATGCCCTTCGTGCCTCGTCAGCGGATTCTCCGATACGTCTCGGACGCGTCTAGGAAACGCAGCTGACGCGCCAAAAAGCGTCGCGCACCTTAAGGAAGCGTGAGGTGGCCGAGATTTGAGATTTGGGGACGCGGCATGTGGGTTGTGGTGGGGAGCGCGGTGCCCGGGGCGTGTCGTACTGGTTTGGTGTCTTGTCGTATTTTCCTGCGCGATCTAAGCCGCGCGACCGTGGCAGTGGTTTCCTGGGACATGCCCCTGTGCGGCCGTTGTTGCGCTGACCGTGGGTGTTGGCGCGAAATGAGCGCGTGCAGTCGTATTCACACGGCAGCGTGCAGCGCAGCCGGGTGCCATGGGCAGCCAAATCATCGCGTGGTTAGCTGTGGCCGTTTGGGTCATCGACACCAGCAGCGATCCACCCCCCGTGTGGCTCAAGCGCATCATCTATCGTTGCGATCTGCGAGCCATCTTCGAATTCCGCCTTCCCGCCCGGTGCCTTTGCCACCCACAATCTCGCATCTGATAAGCATCGATGAGTTTAACCAGGCCCAGTTTTGAGCACGTCACTGTTTGCATTGCCGCGGCTCCATTTTGCGTCTTGTGCGCTCACGCACTCCTGTTAGGCTGACAGCGTTGATCCATCCATTAAATGTGTTCATCTTTCCAGTTACGCCTGTAACGCTCATTTCAAGGCAGCGGTCGACAACCCCCCATTTGCACGTCCGCAAATACATTATCCGGCGGGGAAAGTGGTGCTCCACAATGCCATGGTGTGTCGGAGTGCTCCATCAGCGAGATTGGAACCCAGTTCTCACTGTTGCATGCTCGAGCTCAGCGGAAGCCATTTGTTTCGATTGGCGCTGCTTTTTCCCAGCGCTGTCCATCAGTCGGTTCTTGGGAGTTCAACATTTTCATCAGCTGTGCCGACCCCCCCCCCTCCCGCTTGCATTTGTTCCGTTCGCACAGCGCAGCGCCTTCGCAGTCATGGGAACAGCGTCGGGTGGCTTGCCAAGACGAAGGCTTCTCGCCTCATGCTGGCTGACGCAGCGACGGGAAAATGCGATGTAGGGCCCTCGTCATTCACTGGCAACGGCGTGATTCGGAACGCTGTGCAGGGTATTGGTCCCGTGAACCTGTCCTGAATAGCAGCACAGGAACGCGACGTCAATGGAGAAAGCTCCGTATCTGTCGCATCTTCATATCGAAATATCGCAGCGTCGAAATTTCCTTGAAATGGTCAGGGTAGCCTGTGGGGCTCAGCAGATCGAACATTTTTGTGAGTGACGGTGCCTTTTCCCACCGCTGTGGGCCATATGCGTGACATTTGACGTTTGACGTGTGACGATGTGTGACGTTTGGGTATCGCTCTTTCTTCGTTGTAGGTGGGGGAGCATGGGGCCCAAGGTCGCGCGCGTGGCGTGCGCCTGGCTGCTCGCAGCCAGCTTGCTGTGCACAGTCGACGCCAGGGACGGCGGCTTTCAGGGACCAGGTGCGGTGCTTCGATATCCTTTGATGTGCATTCCAGTATTTTTGATGAGTTGTCTCCACTTTCTGATACAACAACGATAACGTGTCGTGCTGTGACGATGTATACTCGTTTGTTACTGTAGTGCTAAACGTCCGATTACATCCTTGATGGGCCCTCTTTTGATTCGGCTATCTTCACAACAATATACCTGAATTTCCCAGGCTGCATTTCTGTCACAGCTGTTCGATGTCTTGCATTGTGTACTGGGTGTAGATTGCGTTAGGCATGAGTTGAAAAGTTAATGTGTCCGAATACATGAACAATGCAGTGTTGCGCCGCGTGGGGGCTTCAGTACATTGACTTCTCCGTCTGTGCGCCTTTGCAGATGGTCAAGATGAAGCAACACAGCTGAATCGAAAACTTCTGTCTCAGAATGGGTGAGCACGTGCACAGCAACATGCTGCTTAAATCTAGACAAACTTGTCCTCAACCTGACCTCATTGAAATTTACATCATAGACTGTGTACCAATTGCCGAGCAAAACGCAAACATGTGTAACCATGTCACTCGGAAAAAGAGAGCCAAGTAACACGTGCTCAAACGTGAAAAAGTTTATGGGTTTGTGTTATTTTGTGTTCCTAGCATGCAGAGCTTTGAAACGTGTTTTATGTGTGTTCGCAGAAGTGTTATTTGGTCCTTTTTTTGCTAGTGTGTTGCATTCAATTGTACTCAGAACAAGTCCTTTTATCAGTACGTGACACAGTGCATGTTTACATTGGCACCGTGAAACGCCGGCTACAAATGCGGAATATGCCGCAGATACATAAATGCATTTGCAACATGGCTATTGCTCTGCCCATCGTTGCCCATTGATTTCCTGGCTGCTGCAGCGAAGTACATTTGATCGACAAAGACTATAGCCACAATAATTGTAAATAATAAAAATTGTAAATAATTGTATTAATTGTAGGGACTCGATTGTAAAGTGCTCAACGGTGAGATCGGAGCCTTCCTGTGGCGCTCGTCCCCCGCGTTATCAGTTCTGAATGCTGAATCCGCTGCTGCTGCTGCTCGCCTATTACGTGATCATTTATGTGCATCCACCTCCTGTGTGCATTTGTCACAGAATTCTGCCGAATTCTTAATTTTCCCCGTGTCGCACTTTTAGCACCTATGCGCTCGGCACCAGCCGCTTGCCGGGGTGTAGAAAAACACCCGACGGACGCCAGCAGAATGTCGTACAGGGCTGCAAAGCAGCAAAAAGGCGAGCCGAACTGCCACTGCTGTTCATGCCTCGCCCTGCAGTCAGCTGCCGGGTGCTTGGTCTACCGTATGGTCAACTGACGGCCACATGGTCAACCTTGTCGTCTACCAGCATATGCACGGTCAACTAACGGAACCATGTAAATACCACACAGGGGTGAGCTGGGCTGCCCGTGCTCCCACGAGGGCCACGTGGCCGGCGAGTGCCCCTGCCACCTGGACACCACCTGGCTGGAAAACGACGAGTGTCCGTCGTGCCCCGTCTACGCCTGCGGCGAATGCGACCCGCTCAAGTGTGACGAGTGCAAGAGGTGCTGCGACGGCACTGTCCTGTCGGATGACAGGAAGACCTGTTCCTGCCCGTCCTGTGACATCACTGGGTGCCTGGAGTGCGACGCCGAGGACTGCTCCAAGTGCCTGGTCTGCTCCCAGGGCTACGGGCTGACGGCGGACAGGAAGTGCGACTGGAAGGTCTGTAAGGTGGACAACTGCCAGAGGTGTGACCTGCTGAGCCGGTATAAGGTGCGTGAGGGTGGCTTTGAAGGGGGGGTTGCGTCCTCAAGTTGCAAGATTTGTTGCTCCGTTAAAATCATTTGTGCTCCATTGACTTGATTTTATGAAGTTTCACTGTTCATTTCTTCTTGGTGCGTTCTCTTTGCTATTCTTTTTTTCCTTGACAGATCTTTCTGTCTACTTGCTCTGGCAAATCTGCTGTGCTGGCGCCCGTTTTTGTCCTACGGATGTGATCATTACTGGTAATCCATGACTGTGCTGCCGTTTAAGGGAATTTCAGTGCTTTTTAGACGCCCCCAGTTTCACTAGGTGAAAAGGGGCAAATAACACGTTCAAACGTGTAAAACGTTTACGGGTTCGTGTTATTTTTGTGCTCTTAGCGTGCAGAACTCTGGAAAAACGTGTTTTATGTGTGTTCGCAAAGTGTTATTTGGTCCTTTACTTGCTAGTGATTTCACCGCCAAAGAGACATCCGAGGGTTTGGCGTTCTTGTGCGCGAAATCAACAGTCGGGCATTGCACACCGGCATTGTATAAAATAGCTGCATAGTTGAATCGTTTATGAGCGTATGTTATTCATTTTGATGCAGTTCCTCGCATTGCATACTTAAAGCGGACAACAAATGCCCAGCTCAAAGAGGGCAAATTACTTCGAATGTCAACTTCACCTGTAACCTATAGGCCAGGCTTGCAAAAAAACATGTAGGAAAGGCGATTCAAGCAGGTGCCGTAAAGTACTGTGTCTCGTTCTGGCAATGCTGACTGAGATGACGTTCCTGCCCAGTGCGTGATCTGCGACCCGCCGCTCGTCCTCGCCAGCGACGGCAAGTCCTGCGAGTGCCCGGAGTGCGCCATATACGGCTGCGCGAAGTGCGACCCCAAAAAGTGTGACGAGTGCCTGGAGTGCGCGGGCAACCTGGAGCCGTCCTACGACAAGTCGAGCTGCCCGAAGGATGGCTGCGAGTGCAAGATCCCGCACTGCTTCGAGTGCGAGGAGGACTGCGAAACCTGCAGGATTTGCGAAATCGACTACGAACTCGTGGAGTACAACACCAAGTGCAAGGCCAGAGTGTGCGAGGTGAAAAACTGCGCCGAGTGCTGCCCGTACGGCACCAACAAGTGCAGAAAGTGCCAGCCTCCCTACATTCTGGAGAACTATCCGGAAGTGCCCATGAGTGGCGTGAGCATGAGCCCGACCGACGGTCCCAGGGATCCTTGCTCGGGCTTCCTGGCCGCAGACGAGTGCGTGTGCGACCCTGCGGTCTGCTCTGTGCCCCACTGCGCCGTTTGCGACCTCCAAAATTGCACCCATGTCTGTGGGATCTGCGATGTTGGGTACAAGAAACGGCCAGATGGCAGCTGCGAGGTGGAGACGTGCTACGCGCCCGGATGCAAGGATTGCTGCGAGGACGACTACTACCAGTGCTCGGCCTGTTTGGATGGCTACTCGATGGCCGAGGCGGACTACGGCCAGTGCGGGCAGTGCACCTGCGACCCGTGCAACGCGCCCTACTGCAAGACTTGCTCGCCAGACAACTGTGGGCTATGCGATGAGTGCGAAGAGCCATACGTTCCGGACGACGAGGGGAACTGCATATGCGACACGTCGTACGCCCCCATCCCGCATTGTTCCGCTTACGACCGAACGGACTGCAGCCAGTGTGAGATCTGCGACAAGGACTACGAGTGGGACGGCACGCAGTGCGTGTGCGCAAGGTCCGAGGTCGAGCACTGCAAAGACTACCTCGCAGAAAACTGCAAAGTGTGCAAGGTGTGCTACGAGCCATACGTCATCAACGAGGACGGCACGGAGTGCGTCTGCGGCCCCAGTGTGGATCACTGCGTGACGTACAACGAAGAAGACTGCACATGCAACACGTGCGAATATCCGCTTCAGCCCGCAGGCTATCCCCTGGGATCTGTTTGTGGCTGCGGGGACTGTGGGTATGGCTGCGACGCGTGTGAGCCGCCCGACTGCAAGTGCACGGCATGCAAGTCACCTTTGGTGTTCAACCCGACCACATCGACCTGCGAGTGCGACGGATGCGACGTCAAAGGCTGCGAGAAGTGCGACCCCGAGGACTGCGCCCACAAGTGCAAGGAGTGCGAGCCTCCCAAGGAGCTCGACGAGCTTGGCAACTGCCGCTGCCCAGATTGCAAAATCGACAACTGTGCAAAGTGCAGCGACACGGAATGTGGGACCTGCGAGGCGTGCAGCGTGTTTTATAAGTTGAACAACAGCAAGACAGAATGCAACTGTGCCGTGGAGTTTATCACTGGCTGCGCGACACCGCTCGACGGACCTGGCGAGTGCGGGTGCGCTCCCGATGGGTGCGTCGAACCAAAGAGTGGGGGTGAAAAGCTTGTCAACTATGGTGGATTTTGTTTCTTCCCGGACTCAGCACCAGGTGGGTTGAGCTTCTCTTCATCTTTGCACATCTTCAGGGCGGAGACGTGCATTGCTAAACAAAACAGGCTGTTTAGTCCTTGGCCTATTTGCAAGTAACTGGAAATAATTAACCCTATCCGAACAGCACTGCGAATGACGCTTGTTGCGGAAGAAATGGTTGCTTTAGAAGACGACATGCATCCTTGCCTGGACTTGCACAGACTACTGATCGGTAGCTTTGGAATAGATGAATTGAATGCTCAGGTATCTGAATGGAGATTTTTGTGAAACAGGATGCGACTGGATATTGAAGATCAGCAGGGGTGAGGGGACTTGTGAAGATGTCTGCGCTGATCAGGGTGACCAGTTCAAGGTGGCAGTATCCTCAGGGTGCTTTGGCCAATTTGCGGACAAACATCCTGAGGGCATGCGACCAGGCATCAGCGGTTACGATCCCACTCACCCACCCACCCCAGTGTGTCGAGTGGAAAAAGGCACAGGGCAGAACGGTGATAAACATCACTGGAGGTATACACAAGGAGATGGTGGGACATGCAGGAACGACACTACCCCAGCTTATGCATGCATCTGCGAGAAAGAACGGGGCTTGCTGCAATGGTTCGAAGGGAACAAAAAACCATTCACGAAGAAGAACCTTAATCCCGAGGAATGTAGTGCATATTACGGAGCAGGATGCAAGGAGATCTGTGAAAATCAAAACCTGCACTATGTTGCTCTACCGGGGGGGTACAACAACGGCAAGGAGATTAAGAGGGCTGACAAAGATCCTGTTCCATACGCTGCCTGCAGTGTGGGCGACGAGGTCGGGTACAATGTGAACGCCTCACCATGGTGCGGTTACTGTCTGACACCAACAAAGTCGTCTAAAAATTTCAGGTGCCTGTGTGGCCGCAGTGGGCAGGTAGACGAACATGGCGTTAAATGCAAAGGCCAGGGCCCTTATGTTTCAGAACGCGAGTCGTCCGGCGGCGGTGTGAGGGTGACTTAATTGACAATCGGGACACCCAATCTAGCGGAGATACATCTTTTCGATGCTGATGTTCATATGCAATGGGCAAACAGGTGGCGTCTCCATGAGTGCAGTGGTTCCTTTTGGGCGCTTCTGTTGGTCGTTTGGCGCAGTTTGTACGTGAGGCCAACGTCGACAGTGGCTAATGGTTTGAAGAAATAGCGTATTCTGGTGGTGCATGCTGGGGCGGTACGAAGTGTGGGCTCCAGTTGTCTTCTGGATTGCTGACAATTTTGGCACATCTCGTGGGAAGGATCGCTCTGCCAACTCGACCTCCTCTGAGTTATTAGGCAAACCTCCATGATTTTCTGACTGCAATCAACATTCGTGGCGGAAGCGGAGCCACCAGCGTGGGTCTGCTTATGGATCGGGATGCGTGTGTTACTCTATAGTTTTGGTGCCATTGATGCTCCGATCATTCTCCATCTCAATCTGTGTACATTGGTAAAAGCACTGACATGGCATCTGCTATGTAAAAAATGCACCAATATTTTGCTTCTGCTTCGCTGGTCTCCTTGTATCCGTCATGTCAAACCGGAGTCCCAAAATCTAATGTGCACCACGCTCCGCAGTACGTTCAGCCTTACGATGCGTGATGTGCACTACCCTTCGCAGTACATTCAGCCGCACTATGCGTGATGCAGTCCTGGGTCAGCCCAGCGTACCCGCCGCAACCTAACTCCCTCGCATCAACCCTCAAATAACTGAACCTCAGTCTCCGGGTGGTAGGGCTACTGCGCAAAACCAGTGTGCCGACCAAGAGGTGGGCCTAAATAGCCACACTAGCTCGCCTCCAAAACAACCCGCCGATTTCAAGGGCGCCCAATAGTTGAGTGTCCTCATTCCATTCCTTGGAAATTGATTTGGGGCAACCGGGTACCTTGGATCAGTCAAAGGACAGATCCTGATGGCCTTTAAAACAGCTGCCGTCGCAAAGCTTGGGCGCAGCCCACCCATCGCCGTCCTTGGGAGGGACCCATTAATAGAATAGCAACTATCACTAATGGGTATGAGGACACATTATTTGCCGACATGCAATTCCAGTCCAGAGGTCAGGCCTTTGTCCCTACGTTCTGCACGTTTTTGTCTTTACGCATACCAAGCCCACTTGCTTGGTGGCTAGGTGGCACTGTTGATATAGATTGATTCGCTCATCGCGTTCTTCGATTGTTGCGTCTTTCGCCACTCTAACGCCCAGGGTCGCGCAGCACCGTCGCAGGAGTTCTCACCCCTTATCCGACCCAGAGGAGCCCTTGTGGGGATCCCTTCAGTACTCGCACGTTTGGATCGCAGGCCATCGCCGCAGCCTCATTGGCCTTAACCGGCACGATGACACCAGATTGCGTTCCACAATTTCTGCGTGTGATTGCAGCACACCGCGAGCCGCGTTCGCGATTGCAGAGATCGACGTTCCAGCCATGGTCGCGTTCAAACACACTTCCCGGCCGGGGCTGGAGACACACCTCCGATCTCTGCAACACTCCCTCAACTCCCTCCTGGGCCCGGGGGCCTGAACGGCTGGCCTCGAGGCGGGTGGCGGTTGCATTCCGTGCCGCAGACGCAGCGCAGATGGCTACAAGAGCGTGCTGCAAGGCCACGGGGCCGCCTAGAACCCAGGGAGAGCCCTGCAGGAGGCTGCAGGTTTGGCCGTTGAGCTTTTGGACGCGAGCCATCGCCGTGGCGGCCATCGGCTGTGGCGATCGGGGGTGTGGTGGATCGCGCCTAGAAAGCACGTCTCAAGAACGAGCGGACGCAGCGCGCTGCAGCCCCGGCAGCAATAGCCGCGCCCTCCCCTCGGCCGCCCTCGAGCGCAGCTACCGCCCGCCCCGGGGACGCATGGCCATGACACCCGTGCCGGATAGCCCCGCACCTCACGCAACACCCATGTGCCAGGGGTCGATTCTTTATGAGAGAGCTGACTCGGATTCTAAGAATATCATTTCCGGCGCGCTCCAAGTCGGGTCTCGAGGATGTAACATTAGAATCGTGGGGGACACCGGGGTTGGCATTAATGCGGCGCCTGTTGCGTAAGGAAATCACTATGTAGATTTTCTTTATGCTTGGCGTCGATTTGATGCTGGGATGGGGTGAGGTGGGGTCAGACCAATGACGCTAAGAGATTATGCAATCGCAACAAAATCGACATATGGTGGAAAGATGACTGAAAGCGCTGCTGATGAGCAGCAAAACACTCGTGACTTGTTCCTAAACTTCCCTGAAATGTTCAGTCTTCAAAGAAGTCCTTAGAATGCGTCAATTTCTAGCCATTGAATTTGCCCGCCTTGCCTCTAATGTTTTTTCAGCCCACGAAGATTGGCACGACTCTGGGCGTATTCTTTTTTCAAAACCAGCTGCGCATTGCATTCCACTGTTGCGTAATGTCGCTGAGCCATCCTAGCTTCGGTATAAAGATTGACGCTGAGGGAGAGGGTTGGGGTGGGGTCTGAGCTTGATGTCAAATTGACGCTAAGCGTAACAAAATCAGCATAGCGGCTTCTTTAAGGGAGCGTATTCTGTTGATTTGCTCGTGGTGCTTCCTACCAAATTGATGCTAAGCTCAGGTCCCACTCATCGCCATCGCTCCACCCCCCGGCCCCCAACCCAACCGCTATCACCAATTGACGCCAAGCCTCGGGCAATCGACACAGAGACTACCCCGACAATCAGGCCTCCTGAAAAGCACTGCGTGCGCTAAGTTTACGCAGCCTGAACAAATTTCCCCGATTAAATTTCCCTCGAATAAATTCCCCCGATATGTGGAGCATGTGGAATCGAACTAGGGCATAATGCAAATGACACCTGCCACTGTCGCCACCCTTGGGCCCTCCAATTTGCACCGTAACATGCGTCCTCCACAGCGGCGCGAGAGTTCTAAACCGTGTCACTGGCAGAAAAAAACGTGTTGGCGATTCCAACTGGAATGCCAGCTCGACAATGAGGGATGCCGTCATGGCGGTTGCGATGGCATGAGAGCAATTGTGATAGCATTCTTTAATGCCAAACGATTTCGCATTTGACATATCAAAATGGCATTAGCTACTGGCGTGTGCGCCGTAGCCTCTCTTTGAACAAGAGCGAATTGCACTTGCGAATTCTGTTCTATATTTTGTGGTACAAGCGGTGTTAACTACTGGCGTCCATTTTGCTCGATATTTTGTTTTTGTCCGTTGCCTGGCTTTGATGCCGGATGCGGGTCCAGATCCTGAGATCCGGAGCCGCAGGCCGTCCATCGGCCGTCAACGGCAACCGCCAATTGCTGCAAACGGTTCGTCGACAGCGGCAGCCGTTCATTGTAGCCATTATATGATGATGGGCGTATTTTGTGCTCAGAATCATTTGCGCTTTCATGCCGATTTTTCGCCTTCTGTGCCAATACTGTTTCGGCCCCAGTGGCCGTACTCGACCGAACCGTGGCAACGGCCCAGGCCGAAGGCATGCAGACGTTGGATGCCACGTCAGCTTTATCTGTGCGACCAAAATGCAATCGCTCCTGAACACAAACATGTGGCGACAGCTGATCTGCGATCAAATTGCACACAGTCAAACATACGTCTGTACACTAGTAGAGAACAGGCCAGATGGCACAGTCCTGACACGGTCTGCCCAAAATCCAACTGTGTACTTTCGGCAAATATGGTCCAAAAACTACACAGTTAGTACACACATTGACACAGTTTTAACCGTGTACCCTCAAACAACTGTGTAGAATACACGGTTTCCTAGGATACACGGTTACGACTGTGTCAATGTGTATACTAACTGTTTGGTTTTTGGACCACATTTGCCGAAAGTACACAGTTGGATTTTGAGCAGACCGTGTCAGGACTGTGCCATCTGGCCTGCTGTTTGCTAGTGATAGTGGCCATCTTCGTTTGGGGCTTTAGTCTTATTTTTCACAAAGATGGTGGCTGCCCAATTTTCAGAATCTTCGTCCTGGGCTTGATGGACACTGCTTCCAAAACGACATCGCGACATCGTGATATCAGCACCAAGCAGAAATGTGCATATAAATCACGTAGGGCGTCTCTCCTGTCTACCTCCCGCACATTGCCGGCACTGCCAGCATGGACCGCCGCCTTCTCCGCTTCATTCCCTAAGCTTCAATGGCATTCTGGTGGCGCGCGGCAATTGCACTCGCTCGTGCGATTAGTTCACCAATATGCAATGGGCGTCCGCGGACGCTCAGTCTCTTGGTCGCAAAAGAGTGTCAAGAACAATCGAGAAAGCTGGGCACCCCTTGCTGTAACCATTTGCACGCATTTTCTAAGATTCTATCTGGTTCTGTTGATGGAGCTCATGGCAGCGCTCGACAAAGCCAGGCGTTGGTGACCCTCGGTCACAAGCAATCCAACAGCCTGCTAGAGTACTTCACCACGTCTCCATCCAGACCTGGAGAAGCAAAGCTTAACATGTTTTCCGGCACAAATAATGGCGGCGGCCTGCCTGTGGTTTGCAGCAATAGCTTGCGGAAATCCTCCCCCACGCACGTGCAACAAATATACCATGACGCAGTGTGGCATGTTCGAAAAACGAAAATCGCGCTGTGAAAAATGCCCCTCACGGCAGGAGTCTCGTTCGCAAGACGTAGAAGAACGGCAGGCCCTAGCTGCGGCGCCTGTCCAACGCCAGTGGAGTACGAGCTGGCCACATATCCCGACCTTCGAATGCGGCAGAGAGACAGGGGAAAAATCTTGAAAGCCGTCCTGTGGCAATTGCAGAGTTTCCAAAGTACTGTGAGGTCGTAATAACTCCGGGAAACTGTGGTTGACTGACAATATGAACTCAGACAATACGCATGCCATAAGCATGTCGTTTTCACAGTGAAACTGCAGTTATGGGTACATTCACTCATTCACTTGCATGTGAGGATGTTTGCTGATGCTGAACTGTTGAGTGGTTGCCGTGCATTCTAAACGGCTGCACTGATGTGAGCAAATGTCCGATGCCCATATGTGCGATTCCTGTCTCACAACTAAGAGCGCAGACCCTTGGCCCGCACTTCTCTTGAGCAGTTTTGCAGAGCAGCACTATAGCAGTACTGCCTGACATTGGCATTACAGTACTTGCTCCAGAGCCACTAAGAAAAACACTATTTTGAATTTTGTGAGCTTAGAGACAGATGGACGCTGAGCTCAGAAGCCCCCTTCCCTTCCTCAGCGCCAATCCTTATTTGTGTGCCAGGATGTCTTAACAACACTACCTAATAGCGCAATTCACCTTCAAGATGGTTGCAGGGAAAATGAAGCGCCAGAGCTGTAGCAATCATAGGGGACCCAAGAACGGGATGATCAAAGCCATTATAGGAAATAGAAGCAGTCCCAAAGGCTGCGAATAGATCCACCGAAAGAGTCTCCTGAACACTTAATGCTTTAGGAAGGAACATGCCATCATTTGCTTGTGGCTGATCAGCGGCATGTTTGTGCACCATCTGACCTTATTTTGATTTTAGTCCAATTATGTAATCTTTCAGCCTGGTCCATGGTCTGGATCCACTACCCCCTCCATTAGGGAAGACAATGCTTTGAATTTTTCACGCGCGTCAAACGGACGCTAAGTTCTCAACACACTCCAGTCAGCAAACTCAGGATCCCTGCATCTGAACTATGACAGTTGAGAGCCTCATTGTGTTATGTTGTGCCGACTGCCCCTTCCCCTTAAGCCCCTTCGCATTCTCTTCTTTGCACGGGATGCTGGGGCCCCACATGATTACAAGGAGCACCACAGTGATACTTCCTCCGTCCAAGATTAATTGTCCTCTATTTAAAAGATAAATTTCGTTATCTAAACCGCTTCAAAAGTACTAACAAAGGTCAAAATCGAAAAGATTGGGTCCCAAAACCCTTGACCACCAATTTTTGTGAAGAAACACTTATCCCCACTACCTTTGACGGCCCCCTGAAATTGCCTAAGATTTGGCCCAAAATTGTGCATTCTGATTCGGCGTCCGTCGGAGATCCACGTGGTTCTGGGACGTTCCCGCCCCAGGCATGCCAAACCAAGGTTGTGCTTGCCATCGCAGCGAAGGGCAGCGTCCCTCTCGTGGTTTGGCGCTTGCCAAACACCCTCCACTATGTTTGGATCCCAATCGAATAAGCCCGTTGTCCAAGCATCGACGATGGCAGAAATCGCTGCCCTCCCGGATCTCCGATGCAAGGACTTGCCACAGGCGGAAAAGGCAAACGGCCCGCACGCTCAAGCTTGGGCTCTATGCGCGCTATCGTTCTAAGACTGTGCTACAACTTTTCTCTAACATAGCACCTCGATTGATCTTTGAATCGAGGCCTTCGTGTGTGGCTAGGCCCACACTCCCAAAATTGGCACTAGCGGCACACTTGTATGTGCAGTCTGCAATCCTTCCCAATCTGCATAGTCTCTACTTGTCAGAGAGACACAAAATGATCTATCTGACCATTTGCATCGCGTTCCAACTTTTCAATTGTCGCGGCAAATGTCGACTTTGCCATCCCCCAATCGTCCGCCATAGATTAGGGTGATGGCCATCACATTCCTTCGCACCTCTTCAAGAGGCTTGGGAGGCCTTGTGCGGTATCTCTCACAGCAGCGATGGAGCTCGAAAGGTCACGGCCCGGAAATATGGGCCGGGAATGCAATCCCGAACTGGCCAATCGAACTCGAAATAGGTCAGCGAAGCCACGGCGACTTCCACGATCAAGCCCACCAAGACATGTTTCCTGCCACTTTGCTTGTTCGCAGGGACCCCTCCAAGCTTCTGTCCAAACGGCATAGATAGTTTTGCACGGGCGGTCTTGTTTGGCTGCCGCAAAGCCGTGCTCCTCACCATCGCGAAAACGGTTGTTTCGGTGACTTTGTTGAAAAACGGGTGGGTTTCTGGCGGGAGGACCCTACTACAAAGTGCTGCCAAATCCTCAATACTAAACGGATTGACCTGAAATTTTGACCGTACATTCACAAAACATAGGCGTACTATTGGCAGAAATATCATTGAAAAACGAAGTACTTGTGATGAAGATGTAGGGCAGCAAAGTCATAGAGGACAATTAATCTTGGACGGAGGAAGTATATATTTACTCTGCTTTGTTGCAAAGGAGCAGTGGAAGGAAAAGCGACTAATGGAGAGAAATTGGAGAAAAGCGTTTGCACAAGCATGAAGCAGTTTTTCCTTAATTAATGTACTTCTCAGTAGCATAATCGCCTTGATTAGTGATTTATATGAACTGATGCCCAATGTTGCAGCAACAAAATCATTGCGTAGTTAGGGCAACACAAGGCGGCTTGGTGGAAGCTGGGGGTAAGGTCTAATTAGTGGCAGCGAACGCCATGAAGGGGACACGCAGAAGAGTTTGCACTGCGTCCATCTCTAACTTTTTTCAGTCTCATCAGCCTGGCAACTGAAGCTCCACATTGTGCCCAGGAACATGCAGCAGTCTGTACCAATGGGGTGCAGTTAGCCCAGTGCCAGTTGCGTAATTACCGCAATGTATGCATGTCCAACCCATCTGATTCTGTACCATGGTTCTCTGCCTCTCTGCGAGGACACTTAGAACATAGTGCATCATTCATACCTAGCACATGGTTTCCAGTGCATGGCAAAATTGCTTTGTACGGAATGGCCACTTGTTGTACGCCGTATTTCTCAAGAGGGCCATGGCCAAAGCGAAAGTTCCCAATGTCTGTGCAGTGCCAGGAGCAACGAGTCCCACCTGACACATGTCACTCATTATCTTACATTGCCTGACTGCTGTGGGCGACATCTTTAAAAAGTTGAAATGTCGATGTCAGGAATATCCACCAAGAAACAAATCAGGCACACGCCCTATGCATCGAGCACCAAACGTGCCTGGAGCGCTCACCCAGGCCTTAAGGGCTTCAGTAGAGAAAGTAAGCATTCTTGGGAACACTGCCGTCAACTGATAGGGGTACCTGCGCTCATTTTACAAGCAAAGAAAATGGGTAGGATGCTGTGCTTCGTGCGCGAAGCCATGTGCTTATACCTGGCAGTCAATGGGCGCCTGAGGAAAAACTGAGCAATTCTCCCCAGACACGTCCATCACAAAACCGCAGTGCCCGATCTTGATGTTCCATGGGAGGCGTCCAGTTAAGAAATTCCTTGTGCATTTGTCAAGCTGGTCAACGCTTGGTCAACATTCAACAGCCAGGAGTGGCACTGTGGTCAGTCCACACACGTCCATGGACAAGGGCGCAACACTGCCCGATCTTCCTTCCGGATTTCGGAGCCGCGGTGTCCAGTACTTCGCGCGGATTGTGCAAAGTATCGTGCTTAATGGTGCCGCTCTGCACTCGCGCCCAGACCTCCGAGAGAACGAACGCAGGCGGGCACGCCCACGTGCATGACGTCAAACGCCCCACCGGTGGGTACCAATGGAACCGCCCAGCGGCGGTCAACCGCGATGCAGGCGGTCCAAAGACATTTTATTCTGCAAGGGTGGTACAAACACATTCGAAAAGGACACGCACAGACGAACCACCAGCACCCACCCGCCCAGGCGGGTACGGGATCTCACTTCAAACCTCTGCCCCTTCCGTTCCCTCATGCCAAAACACGAGCGTCTTCGCCACACCCACGGTGCGCGGGACCGCTGCGTCTTTCGAAGCCACATTCAAACAAAGGCATTGCTCTGGTCAAACCTCAAATATAAGGGGACACGAAGAAGTTCGGACACCCGTCAGGCAAGGGGATTGGCAGCCATACGGCGCCACAGTTTGCTCGAAACGGAAGGGGGGAGGGGCGGGATTTAAAGCAGGTGTCTGGCCTGATTCACTCGTCCGGCGATCAGTAAAGAGGGCACTGGGTAGTTTGGGGGTAGTTTGGGAGCCTTGTGGCTGGTGGGCAGCACCCCACCTTTTATGACTGACCCGGACGGCTTGGCCATCAACGGCTGGTGCCCGAGCGGGCCAAAGCCAAGCAGCGATACAGGAATGGCATTGACGCCTTCAATCAAAAGTTGACATCGATGCGGGGTAAATGGTGCCAGATTGGCAGAAGCCGCGTCGAAGCAGGAGGTCCCCGTTGGCAGGGGTGGTGTGGGGTGGGGCGGTTAGAGGAAGGTGCGAAAGGCGGTTCCGTGCGCAGACCCAGAGTTGGCCATTTTGGTTCTTAATTGTTTGGTTTTCAAAGGCCAACCAAATCGACCAAGCAGTCACCCAGCCAAAGCCACGTAGCACGAGCTGAACAACCATAGAATTGAAAATTACCAATTCTAAACACGAGAAGACTGGTTGCTCATTGTTGCAACAATGAAGCTCGTTGTCTCAGGATGGCGGGTGGATGCGGGCACTCAAGATCCACGTCTCCTTCTGCTGGGACGGAGATAGCGCGCAGATAACTATGGATAACATGGTCCGATTATGAGGAATTCGTTGCCAAGAATTGTCCAACACGATGTCAATTCAGCAGTATCAAAACTTTGAAATGCGCCAACCTGCTCTTTCTGAACAGTGCCCTTAGTTGAGGATGAGGGACTCCAGTGTTTTAGTGTACCTCATTATGAGCCGTCGTTGAGATATCGACAGCGTTCGCTACCCGTGCATAAGCTGCAAGTCGGTGCGGTTGTCCACCCAAGCACCAATGATGGCTGCCTGTTTTGCCATGTGAAGAACTGGGTGGTCATCTACCCGGCTTTCAAAACAGTGGATATCAGATGCAAAACAACAAAAAAATTCAAAATCTTGTGCTGGGGTCATCCTCATCACCATTGCTCCACATGGCCACCACCATTTTGTGCGCACGTCTGTCATGTCCATTCCAGGTCACGATCCGACAGCAGTGCGTCGGCCAAGCGGGGGCCGTTGACATCACCTTCAACGAGCTCCTCTCATTCTCATGCGCGAACGTTGACAATTCAATGGCCGTTTCACACATTTACGTTCCACTTATAAAGTGATGGACTTCTGATGACGCCGCTCAAACGTACACAGATAGTGGGCACGTGTATGTGCTTGCCTTTGAAACTCCAACACACATGCCTTTTCACGTGAAGAACATTTTCGAACATTGGCGGAGAGGATCACTGTCCCCTGATGGGGTGAGCCATGGGTGCGCCAGTGGCATGTACGCACAGCACACTATCTCCGCACCAGAACGCAATGTACAAACGCCAAACTCGTCAGCTCACTGTCCTTTACCCGCTACTGCCCCGGGTGCCATTGTCTCGGCAGGCATGAAAGGCATTCGGCGACTTCGCACATGGACGGTCTGTCCTCAGGGACACTCACAAGTTGTGAGTCACAACTCACCGCGCCATCAGAACGCGCAGCTCAAAGGGGCAGTCTTGCGGCATGACTACGGTGGGTGGCTGTGCATCGAGCTTCTTCCTCGCAACTGCAACCTCGTCGGTGCCGTGCCCATACGACACAAGACCTGCCACGACTGTGTGCATGACGAGGCCAAATCTGAAGACGCCGGAGTGCAGGGAGTGGGCTTTGCCATTGTACAGCTCTGGAACCTTCCAGAGGGAGGTGGAGCGTGTGGACCTCACCGTGTACGTTTGGCAGGCTTGAGCTTCCGTTGTCATACCAAAGTCGGCCAGTTTGACAGCATATTTTCCTTGGTCCATTTTGATGTACTAGTAGCGAAGCTTCGTGTTCTCGATGTCGCCGTGAATTAGAGGCAGCTTTCTGCTGTGCACATAAACCAATGCAGACGCCGCTTGCTCCAGAAGGTCGAGCCTTCATGGCCCAAGTGAGTTCGTCTTTGCGCAGTGAGCTCAAGTCTCCATCAGCCAGCTCCATGATCGTCCATACCTGTGTCGATTGGTTGCCAGGTTGCAAGGCGATTTGACGCCTCATTCACGCTCTTTGACAGCGGTCTCCCCCAGGTCACTTTCCAACATCCTTTCCACCCTCAAAGCGTACGCACAAACTCGAATCGGAATGGAATACGATTGTTGTTGGGTGAGTGGCCAGGCATGATGCGACCGGTCATATTATGGCCACATGGCCAAGGGTTCGAGCATCTTTCAGGGGCCGGTGCGAAGGCTTTGCAGCCCCTGTATGGATGTCATCAGGCTTGGTTTTTACGCCGTAAAAACTGATCGTATTTACTTTTTAACGCGTAAAAGTATTTTTTATGCTTTTAAACGTAAAAATGCGTAAAAATACGTAAAATACAATGTAAAAACTGTTCGGTGTACATAAGGGCAGTACATACAGATTTGCGGAGTCCGGAGAGTGGCAGATAGGCGCCCTGGAAGGGTCAGAAAACGACTTTTTTTGTTAAGCGCCATCATCGTCCTTGCCAAGGCCGAGGTGGACATTGTGTTGTGGGTGCTGGAGTTGGCGGATGACTGATCATTGTACGCAACTTTCATCGTACAACCTGGGTATCCCAGGGAGCCGTATAAACGTAAAAATAGCCATAAAAATAGGTCCTTTTGCAAATTTACGTTTTTACGCGTAAAAACGTAAAAGCAAAAACGTAAACGTAAGCGTAAAAACCAAACCTGGATGTCATGGCACCAAAATTACCGACATGTGCTTTGAATGGCGCGCATTGATGGAGAAAGAGCGGTGATCTTGGTTATTCAGTAGCTGCACGTCTGTGCTGGATTGGGGGGTCAATCAAAGCACTCATTGCATGGTATATGACACTCCTTCTGGGCACGCCGGAGTGTGCATGTGATACACGTAATAGAGGCACAACCCAGGGAGTATGTGTGTTCCCACGGGACCTCGGGAGCAGTGTCGGTGGTACACGTGTGGCTTGTCCTTTCAAGTTCTTCCAGCCACAATTGGGCCAGAGGTGGCAGCAACTGCCCGTGGTGTGCAAGGGAACACTCGCCTGGTGGAGGTCTTCACTGTCTGTCATATGTGGTTATTGGGCCGCTATACTATAATGCCCTGACAACCACAAGGCAACTAGCCTTGTGCCAACAAGCGATACAGGGATTGCCGATTGAGTAACACGATTGTGTTATATCTAAGCATTGTGTTACAGGTGATGGGCAGTGGCTTGCACCAGTGGGCACGCCATACATATTTATGCCATAGACTTTCTTACTAACGTTGTAGTCCATTTGCAGTTGCTTGGTTGTGGACAGTAATTTCTGCAAAGAGACTACATCATCAGAGGTCAACATAAATTGATGTTTTAATGTCCACCCAATTGGCTTTGCACAGTCGCGCCTGCCATTCCAAAACACACTTGGTACACAGCACATGGTGGTGCTTGGTACTTAATACATAGTACATCAGCAAGGCCTTTTCATGGTGCAAGAACATTCAAAGGGCAAAACTATTAAATTACCAGAATCCCTATAACAAAGAGTACATTTGGAAGACATGCTCACCAAAGCAGCTCATGGCTTCCACAGCATCTTTGGAAGGTCAATATGGTGGTTTCAGGCCCAACAAATCATCTGCCAGGCAACAGTTGATCCTAGCCCTGGTTCCCAGGGGCCTCAGACCCTAAAAGATTTGCTGCTTCAGGTCAAACGACAGAGGGACACAGAGGCAGGGGAAACCTTAAGGGGACAGGAGAAGTAGAGGCAGTCCATTTCAGGCATATACATCCATTTTCGCTGGGTGTAACAAAGCTATCTTACCAAGGAGACAGGTATACATTGCAGAGCAACAATTTCCTTATGTTTGACCAACGTTAGCGTGTAGATGAGCTGAATGCGTGAGCGACAGAACAGCGCTGCTGCAGCACTCAGCTGGGTGCATACGTGGCCGTCATCTACTGCAAGATTGCAAGTGTCTCGATGTGTTTTAGATGGCAAATGCTATTAAGAATTTAGTCGAACACGTAGGAGAGGCATTCTTGCTTCGACCGTGCCTGGAGCGCTCACACAAAGCAAGCGCAGTGCCAGACCACAGAATCTTAAGCTGATTCTTGCACCCATGTTTCCCGAAAGGGTGCCTTGGGTCCATCAGGAACACGCCCCTGTGCTTCGAAAGCTGCCGGACAGCACGCTGGGAGGCTGCCCTACACGCATGTCGTCGAACGTCGCCGCACTCTGGGGTCCGCCACATGCCTGTCAACGGTGGTCAACTAGCGCCCTGAACGAAATATAGCCGAGCATCTCTCCCCACGCCACGATAGTGCGACCACACACAAACCCACGGAGTCAGACTTTGATGTTACAAGGGAGGCTTCCCATGTGGGGACTTCCTATGCATTGGTCAAACACCCTTGGTCAACGGTCTGCGGCGGCACCGTGGTCAACTCCCACCCGTTCATGGAAAAGAGCGCACGACTGCCGGATCTTGCGGCCAGGGTTGGGGGAGCCGCCTCCAGCACTATGGGGGGGGGGAAGGGGGGCGGGGGCCTTCAAGGCTATATGCATCTTGACAGAGACGCCTGCCTGCGCTCAGAGCTCAGCGTGAATAAGTTCCAAGAAGAACGCCCGTGCTTCGCGACGGCTGCCGACAGCGCTGAACGGATGCATGTGCAGAAACTCAACTTCCGTCCTATGGCCATCAGTTGGGTGGTGTAGGGCAGTGCACAGCAACGTGGAACAGTGGGTATTTTCAGAGCTCTCCACAGTCGTCATTGTGGGTACAGATACGTAGTAATTCTTCAGGGCACTCGCTCCACTTTCTTGGCCTTCCTTGGTGACAATGGCTGTGCATTATGTTGCATCTCCAGTACTGTGCTTTTAATAAGGTCCCTTTGCAATGGTTCCTGAGTAGATTTCTAGCTTCCGACTCCAGCTCCAGTGGCAGCATTCGATGCCTCGATGTCTGACGTCTTTCTCGCATCCTTTTACATTGTCCGTTCATGTCCAAGAGCTTTTCTCATTGCTTTCCTGTGGTGCTGCGGCTTCCTCAACTGTTGCAGTCATCGCATTATTATACATCTTCAGCAGCTCGTTTCCTTCGGTGACGACCTCGAGAGGCGCTTCGCCTTCTTTCCACTACGCCTTTCGCCATGCCAAGATATCCTTACGGCTCCCGTTGTGGCGTCTGCCCTCTGACTCTTACCGCCAGCTTATATCACTCTTTTGTTACCTTTGTTAACATTCTTTCTTGACGCCTTTCGCCACAGATATGCCCTTGCAGCGATAGCTGGTCATGTGCGCCTCGTTTCAGTACTTTGCGAAGTTTAGTTGTCCATGGCTCTCCAGTGACCATTCCTGTCGACAGGAATGTGACGTCACGGTGCTGCGCCTGTCACTTTGCTACCCAAATTCAGCACTTAAGCGTGCTGTGGCGTCTTTGCGTGGTTCTGATGACGTCTCTCGCCATGGCTTTGCTCTCCACTGCCATGGCTGCCTCTGGGTGCTGTTTTTCAATACTTCGTGGTGATGTGAGCCTTCCTTCGCGCAGCCGTGGTGACTATCCTGTCCGTATCCCTGCCCCCGTAGCTTGGTGGCTTGGTATCAGTACTGTGGTGCTTTCTGAGTGTGCTTAGTGCGGTTTCGGAGACGCCTATCGCCATGGCACTGCTTCCCACTGCCATGGCTGTCTCTGATTGGCGTTGTCCAGTACTTCACGGGGTTCTGGACACCCCCGAGTGGTATCCTGGTGACGACTCTTGCTGCAGCGTTGTCTCCGTCGCTGTGGATGTTGGTGAATGTCCTGATTCATTAGTCCAGCATGTGTGTGGAAATGTCCTGTGTAGTCCTCGCGACTATCGCCATAGCCTCGTCCTTGCAGCTGTGGCTGGTTTCGCGTCAGTACATAATGTAGTTGTGAGTCCTTCTCTCTGTTGCCTAGCGGCGGTTCCGATTGTGAAGTCTTTTGTTGACGTCTGTTGCTGACGCCTTCTTGTTGTGTTAGTTCGGTCGTCGTGCCGTATTTCCACGGCCGACATTTCTACATACGACAATGGCCCGCAAGTTGATGAGCAGCATTAATGAATATTCATGCAATGTAAAACAATGCCAGATTGGCAGATGTCGCATTCGAGATGGAGTGGCACGCTGGGGTGGGGTTGGATGGGTGGTATATGTGCGCAGATGCGTTTCCGCGCGCTGAGCGCAAGTTGACCACTGTGCACATTTAGATCCTAATTGTTTGTTCCTAGTTCTCCATTCTGTGATTGTGGAAATCGCGCCACGACGCCTTTCGAGTTATTGAAATCCGTCGGTTCTGCTATTAGAGGAACGCACATGGTTTGCCTTGTATTTTGATGTACCCTAGTGCATGTTGCGGCAGTAGGTCACTAACAAGGATGCGGAGTGTAAGGGGTTGGGGGGGGAGAGCAGTAACGCAATACAATGTACTGCCCCTGTGCCACACTGGTCTTGATTTGCGATCCAAGCAGCCTGAGTGCTGACCGCTTCACCAGCGAATCTCTGGCCGTAGGACTTTGGGTTTATGGGGCATACATGAATAAATCCTCCTCCCGGGGTGACGCTGCGCAGTAATTGGTACAACAGTCTAATTGTAAGAAAATCGATAGAGAAGTTTGGTAAACTACAACTACGTAATACCAATAGCGCTGAAATTGTATCCATCCGCCCTGGTAGTGCTATTGTCATCAGTGAACCGTGTTACGGATAATGGAGGGGTTGCACGGGGCTTGGGAAGGGGATGCTGCTGCTGTTGAGGCTCTGAAGATGGTCGCCTATGTTCACAGCTCATCCAATCAGCTTCGAGACGGTATTCTTCAAAAGTGAAGGAGCACACAACACATCAAACGTGAGGGTTGCTGACGACATGGGCCCACCTAAACGAGCTTCACACAACCCACGTGCCAAGCAACCCCCGCCGATGCATTGGCTGTTTTTACACTCACACTCAATGCTCTACTCTCGCTGTACTGTTGAACCCTCACGGTTGACGTTGATACGAATACATATGACGGTATTGTGGAGAGGCCGCTCTGTGGTGGATTTCTGCGCAGTATGCTCGAACAGAAACAGTAAGTGGGCACGTGGGTGTACTTGCATTCCACATCCAGAGCACAGATCCCACGACGTGAGGAATCTCATTGAGCACTTTTCACCGGTCTTTCATGGAGGGGCCATCGGGGTGCAGATGATACATATGCGCAGCATGCCACAACAGAACACAATGCATGTACACAAAACTTGTCAGCTCCACTACAATCCGCAATGTCTCTGCAGTCCACTGCAATTCTACTGCCCCGCCTGCCATTCTCTCGGCAGGTTTGAAAGGCACTTGGCGACCTCGCACATGGTGGGTCTGTCCTCTGGGACCTTGGCAACACAGCGCTCCATCAGTTCGCACAGCTCAAGGGGGCAGTCATGCTGCGTGACTGAGCAGGGGCGCTGCCCGTCGAGCTTCTTCCTCATCACTGCCAGCTCATTGGTTCCACGCCCATATGGCAGACGACCTGTCATGACTGCATGCATGACGAGGCCAAAGCTGAAGACGTCAGACCGAAGGGAGGGGGCATTGCCATCGTAGAGCTCTGGAGCCTTCCAAAGGGAGGTCGCACGAGTGGATCTGACCGTGTCCGTTTCCCACCTTCTTGCTTCCGTTGTCAGCCCAAAGTCGGCCAGTTTGACGTCATACTTCCCTCCACCCACTTTGATGTAGAGAAGGTTTGTATCTTTGACGTCGCCGTGAATCAAAGGTGGCTGTCTGCTGTGCACATAGACTAGCCCAGACGCTGCTTGCTCCAGGATGTCAAGCTTCACAGACCAGGCCATCTTGTTTCTGCGCAGCAAGCTCAGGTCGCCATCAGCGAGCTCCATGACAGTCCATCCAGACCTTGTGATCCCATACAATCGGACAATGCAAGGGTGGTGATTCAGCAGTGCATGTGTGGACACCTCATTGAAAACTGAAGCGAACTCTTCCATAGATATATCCAGACCATTGTGGGCTGATTTCAATTTCTTCACTGCCACCTCGGAGGTTCCCCACTTGGCTTTGTGCACCAGCCCATAGCCCCCTTCCCCAATGCTCTGGCCAACAACGATGTCAGCATCAGCAATCACATTAAGGGTTGTCAGACGCCGCTCATGTTGTTTTCGGATTGATTCCCATTCTGCCCGGAACCTTTCCTTGCAGCCAAAATCACACTGCCTTCCCTTGAGGACATATGCAAGGTGCACGTACAGATGCCGCCTGTCCCTGTCAACATCATCCCCTGGCACAACTGATGCAATCAGAGACCTCTTGTCTGGAAAGAAGTCAGTCATTTGCTCACACAACAGCTCAACGCCATTTACAGCTTCACAAATCCTGTAGAAGCGCCTGATGTCAAATGGCATCGAGTGCTTTTTGATGAGGCGATCTCCCTTTTTCAGGACAGCATCCAATTTCCGCGATGAGGCATCTGACAAAATGCCAAGCTGTTGTTGCCCTCGTGCAATGGCCACCTGCTCCTTCAGGAACCTCATTATACTTGAGTTGTATCTAAACCCTGTCAACTGCTGCTGCACTTCATCAAGACTGATCTGGCTATTCCTGTCGTTGCTGCTGCCTTCTGGGATAGAAAATCCGGCTGACGCTTCCCTTTGTATGCTCTCTCCCAATGCTTCCATTTCCTTCTCCTTTGCAGTATTGTCAGGTGTACCCTTCATGTATAAGGTTAACAAAATGATTCAGAAACAAAGCCATTGGCTCTTTCACATTCAAGTCGAAATGATCAGTTCAGTGGAACTGATGAAGGCATTGCCTCCACAGGCAAATATAAACTATTTGCAATAACATAGCCACTGTCCACACGCAATGATAGTCCCTAGAATTGACAAAATACAATAGTGCAGTAATTTTAATACAATACACAACATAGTGCAGTAATTTTCTGGACTGAGCCATCCACTACACTTTGAAGACGTGCACCATGCGTGAATCGTGTAAAATGTCAATTTTGCCAGAGAAACAACTTTCAGTGGTTCAGGAAGCTGTGCATGACATACAAATCACCGTGATCAGGTGAACATCGCTGTGGATTCAGATTAGCTCTTAACTGATTGACTGTGGTCCAATACTGGCACCTGTCTGTTGTGTGCATCCTCTGATGATCCTCAAGAGCAGCTGCCAATTACAAGGGCAGATCTAGTCCGAATTCTTTTATTCTTAGGAGTTCTACTGATTGATCCCCTCAAACTGGTTCTATTCATGAAAGCTTCCTGTATTCCTTCATTGGTTTCTTGCTCATGTACAAGGAAAAGCTGTGGAACATTTGAAAATTTCAATGGAAAGAATTGCTCCAACCACTGTGTGTGTGCTACGATGGTGCGATGTACTGTAATGGAGGCTTCAGTTGTTGTACAATTCGGACAAACGAATACTAGTAATAGTGCAGTGTACTCAGCACACCAACCAAGTCTTAAACTATCAACTCGAATACAGAGCGCACTCGGCGCCCATGACGCGGGAGTTGATGGACCGGGGAGCACAGCATCTGGCGTACAATAAAGCGCTGCACAGGCGTACGTCACCGTGATCCAAGGGGTCGCCCGCCTGTAGTTGTCCCGACCCTGCCCTCTTGCTGCATGACCAATATGCTTGCACAAGTGCCACTGCTTTGCACACCCAGCTCAATCAAAACATTTTTGAGTCACAATAACAATGGTTTACGTTTACTGTCATATTATAGTATGATGCTCCTCACTACTGACATGTCAGCATCCACTTCTGATATGCTTTGGTGTCACCGACCTAAGATTGTTTCCCTGTCCAACAAGTAAACAGCACGTTTCTCCAAGCTGTCCCAGTGGCAAATCCTTAGTATGGCCAGGGCCCTGTACTAAGGAAAAAAGGCAATGCTTCCACCCATCAACATACAGTTGCTGCTGTGACCTGCTTGCAAATGAATAGAAACCCTAGTTGGTTACCTGTTGATTGCTGTATTGCTGTTGTTGCTGCTGGGCAAGCTGTGCCAGCATGTGAGGAACACTGACAGCCTGATAGGGCAGGGTACTCGCAAGAGGGTAGGCACCGTGGCGCCCTGGGTTCTCTAGCCCAACAGTGACTGCACCTCCTGGCACGCCCCCTGCTGGCATGGTCCAGAGGCCTCCTTCGGCTTGCATAAAGTTGCCTCTGTCACCCACAAGAGCCTGGTCCACGATATTGAACATTCCATGGTTCATGGCTGCGGGCAGACTGGGTGTGGTGACTGCACCTCCTGGCATGCCCCCTGCTGGCATGGTCCAGAAACCTCCTTCGGCTTGCACAAAGTTGCCTCTGTGACCCACAAGAGCCTGGTCCATGATATTGAACATTCCACGGTTCATGGCTGCGGGCGAACTGGGCGTGGTGAGGGAGGGAGGCAATGGTGCGAATCTCACATTTGCACAGGGGGCTGCATTGTGCAATATTGCAGCCCCAGGAGTGGAAGCTGCAACAGACACCAGACACAAACATGTCACATTTCATCAGCCCTTGTGCGTACTTAAGATCACAGAGGATAGTGGAGGGGTGTTGAATAGAGCAGGGGAGCTTAGATTGTCCCCCCTCCCCCATTATTGAAGAAGTACTTTGCTGCAGAGTGCAGAGGGTGTGCTACATAGTGCAGGGCTGCTTCTTGCTTCAATATATTCGCAGAAATATCACTGCCACTTGGCTATGATTGGCATTTTGCGTTGTATTGGTGTGTTATCAACCAAACTGGGGGAGTCACTTGCCACTTGATGGGCCAGACAAACAGGAGAGCAACTCGGACAGTGAACCATGCTGTTCTGGACTTGGGTGCTGGCCTTTGGAGAGGTGTGGAGACCAACGCACGAGTTGTGCTGGACGTCAAGGACGGTCTGCCTTTCTAGCCAAGGAATTGTTTCAAGTCAATCCATGGCCATACACAGCACAGGGGGCATGAGTGCAGCCACTGTCTCATGCTTTCAGGCACCCCCATCCATTGCTGGTTGCCCCCCGATTCTCAACCGCATCCGTGCATCCCCTGCCAACAATCCCCTTGTAAGTCCCTTTCCAGTTTTCAGAGGGGCTCAAGGGCTCAAGGCCCCCCTTTTCCAGGGCCATAGCCACTCAGTCCCCCCCTGCCTCCCACTCAATGCATGGGCCCCTAGAGGGTGCCTAGCTGGGAAAACGCAGTGGGAGCAGCGCTGCACTCGTGCTGTGTGCTCATGGGTCATGGAGGCTTTACAGTGGACTGGGTGTGGTATGGGAGGCGGGGGCTTGCTGTTCAGTAACTTGCTGCAGATTGCGGGGGGCATGAAAGGTAGTGTGGGGGTACTAATTTCTGGTGCAGTCAGGCCAGCCTATGCATGACAACATGGAAACAGTGTCATGACATAGCCATGGCTGTGCTTTGAAATTGGGCTTGTTGATGCAAGATATTGCGTTTGCCAGGAACGGCTGAATCTACGCAAAGGAAAATGCACAACCTGGATTGTGCAGGCATGGATTGTATCCCTGCCATCAAAGGGACCTGGCATCCCATGTGGCTCCTGTGAGGGTGCCGCAAGTAACCCTTGGAGAATCATTAGGATAAAGGATGGTGTGGAGAGGCTGCTGAAAGAGCTAAAGTACCACAATCCATCCCATTAGTGGGCAGTCGACGTTGCCTACAAGCACCAAGCAAGCCTGTGGCAGCAATTGACATCTTACTCTGACGAGCGAGTGCCTCAACAACAGTGGCTGGAATGGCTGTCTCCAAATTGGCCTGTGTTCCAGCGTAGTCCCCAAACCCAAACCTGCGTCAAGCACATCGGCCTGGCATGAGCACCCATTGGCACCACGCCTGGTCACATCCGCAGCAATGTGCCACTCCTGTGACCCCATTACCAGAGCATGCGACCACCGTGGAGCCAGCGAGGGCCAGGGACCCCGGATGCCCACTCAGACCATAACCTACCGAGGTTTGCCGATGGACCGGCCAGAACGGACGTCCCCGTCACAGCAGGCAGGCCCGAACCCGCGGCGGTGGGCTGCGGGTGGGACAACACGTCCTTGTTGAACATGTGCTTGTTTCTTTCCACGGCATACCCCAGTGTGCCGAGCAGCTGGGTTAACTGCTTGGCACGGCGTAAGTCAGCCTGCGCGGGCGAAGGGTGAGTTGGCATCGATCCTTCGCCTGCTCGGGGATACGCCTCGACGGGCGCAGCGAGGCGGACGCATCACAGGGTGTGGCACCAACCAAACTGCCAGTCGGCTCCTTGCGCCTCGCGACGACACTCGACAATCGATCCAGTGCGCCTTCCCACCTCCTTAAGTTGCTCTCGCAGGCGTGGCAAATCATCCGGCATGGATGTGCTCCTTGGCCACCGCCAAGTGTCGTCGTGGTCTGGGCTCCTGTGGCGCCGCCTGCACACCCGTGCGCAGCCCCGGGACCTCCACTCAGCCACGACTCCCCCCGTCCAAAATCGCGATGCTGGGGATTTCACGGGAGAGGGGTATGGGGTGGGGTACGCCCGTCCAGTCGCACGCACCAAATGGGCACAGTTGACGGTACGTAAGGCGGGTTGGCCGAGGAGCCATTTCCATGCCGTCCAGTGGAAGTGTCCGCGTTCACCAGGCCACCCCGGGACCGGTCTTGGTCTCTGTGACCGCCCTTTGGCGACACGCTGCCTCCCTTCCGTCGCCCCTTCTTCGCCCTTCCCTGTGCACGTCCGCTGCCCTCCTCAGGACCTCTGGGCAGCCGCCCAGAGGAAGGCATGCGGTGGAACAGGGGTGGGCAGCGCCTGGGGCGGGGTGGTGCCAGTTTGCTGGCGAAGGGAGTGGGCAACTGGTTTCGTTGACTCTCTTTGACCCGTGTCTTCCTCGAAGGTAGCTGCCTTCCCGCATCCTGTCCATCATCGCACGTTGAACCCGGATTGCATTGGCCCGGTTGGTCGGTGTTCATTCGGGTAAAATGTGGCCGAAGATAATGTGGCCGTGGGTCAGGTCTCTTGGAGGGGCCCCTGCGAAGAGTTTGCAGCTCGTGTGTGGAAGTCACACTGCTCAAAGTTACCGAGATGTCCTTTGGCAGGCCCCCATTGCTGGAAAAGAGTGGTGGTCTTGGTTGTTAGGGTTAATTCAAAGTACCCATTGTATGTTGAATGGCATTCTTCTTGGCCACACTATCAGAATGCGCATGTGACATGCGCCAGCAAGGGTATATCCAAGGGAGTGTGCGCATCCCTGAAAGGCCTCGAGAATGGCATCAGCGGTGCCTGTGAGGTGTGCAGTTGCAAACTCCGGCCACAAAGGGGTGGGAGTTAGGAGCAACTACCCGTGATGCGCAAGGGAGCACTCGCATGGTGGAGGTCTTCATCTCTCTGTCATATTTGTCTATCAGGGATGGTAGCCTGGTGCCAACAAATGATACAGGGATTACCTACTGGGTAACATGCTTGAGTTACATTCGAGCATTGTATTGCGGCTGATGGGCGATGGCTGGCACCAACAGGCACAGTATATTGTGCCATGTTTATCTTCTTGTTAAAATTGTAGTTTAATGTCGCTTGATCACTAGAGGGCAACAGGCATTGATGATTGAATGTCCGCCCACTTGGCCGTGCACAGTTGCCATGCCAATCCACAAAAGCACTTTGTACGCTGTACATAGTACTATTTGGTACCTAGTACAAAGTACATTAGTGCAGCCTTTCTATTGCGCAACAGCATTCAAAGGGCAAAACTGTCATTGTTGGTACAATCCCAGCAGCAGTGAATCCCATCAGAAGACATGTGCATCAAAAGTGGCTCATTGCCACCACATCATCTTTGGAAGGTCAATATGGTGGTTTCAGGCACAACCAGGCTTGGTTTTTACGCCGTAAAAACTGATCGTATTTACGTTTTTACGCGTAAAAATAGTTTTTACGTTGTTACACGTAAAAATGCGTAAAAATACGTAAATACAACGTAAAAACTGTCTGGTGTACATAAGGACAATACATATAGATTTACAGAGTCCGGAGAGTGGCAGCCAGACGCCTTGGAAGAGGCAGAAAACGAGTTTTTGTTAAACGCCATTATCGCCCTTGCCAAAGGCGAGGTGGACATTGTGCTCCGGGTGATGGAGATGGCGGATGACTGATCATTGTATGCAACTTTCATCGTGTAAACTACGTGTGCCAGGGAGCCGTAAAAACGTAAAAACAGCCGTAAAAATAGGCCCTTTTGCAAATTTACGTTTTTACGCGTAAAAACGTAAAAGTAAAAACGTAAACGTAAACGTAAAAACCAAGCCTGGGCACAACAGGCCATTACCAGGGCATGATCGATCACAACCCCGGTCCCCAAGAGCCTCAGCACCACTGTGAAATTTCTGCTCCAAGTCAAATGACAGAAGGACACGCACACAAGGGAAACCCCACGGTGGCAGCGAAACTGGGGGCTGTGCACTTCAGGGATGTGCATCAATTCTCGCTGGATGGAACTAAGCTATATTGGCATGGAGAGAGGTATATCATGCAGCCCAGTGTTGTCCTTATGTTGGACCAATATCTGTGTATTGCAGATATTTGGTGAGTTGGCAAACTCAATGCTTGAAGGACAATGCTATGGGATGTGTACATGGCTGCCATCGCCCGCAAGATTGCAAGCGTCCCTCTTTGTCTTTTGACGGCGAATTAAAAAAGGAAATTAGCCAGGCTGTGCAAGAGGCACATTGTTGCTTCGATCATGACTGGAGTGCCCACACAGCTGTCCAGGGATTCAATACAATTTTATGTTACGTTTTGCAAGTATCCTTTTCAAAGCAAACACAGAGCCAAAGCACAGAGTCTTAAACTAAGACTTGCACCCACATTTCCTGAAAGCACACCTTGTCTTCAGCAGGAACACGCCCCTGTGTTTGCCCCCTCTTGGAGAACTGCAGGATAGAGCACTGGGAGGTCGCACTTTGCGCCTGCAGTCAAATGCTGCCGCCCTTGGGTCCGCCCCTTGCTGGTCAACCGCGGTCATCGGGCGCCCTGATAACAATGAAAAAGCTCAGCGTCTCTCCCCGTGTCACGATCGCGAGACCATGCACAAACCCACGGAGTCTGACCTTGATGTCCCATGGGAGGCTTGCCATGGGCCTTCCGATGCATTGGTCAAACATCCCTTTGCCAATGGTCAGCGGCCACACCGTGGTCAACTCACACACACGCATGGAAAATGGCGCACAACCGCCTGACCCTGTGGCCAGGATTTGCGGCAGGGCCTCCGGTACTTTGGGCAGAGTTTACAAAAGCTGCATCCTTGGCAGGGATGTGTGCTTGCACTCAGGGCTTGGCTGAAACAACACCCAGGACAGACGCCCCTGCTTCGGTCTCGCCTTCAAGCGCCGGCACCCCTTGGCTGCCGATGGTGCTGAACGGATGCCCGGTTGGAGAGTTGAAGGCCTATCACTTGGCCCACCTCACTGCGAGGACGCCCGTCCACAAAATAATGGCATGGCGAGGCCCAACAGTTCCGAGCGGATCCAACACAGCCCGAGATCCCACCACCAGGGACTGCCCTTAGTATGGCCTGTTTCTCTTTCCCTCTGCAGCAAATCTTGACCCCACCAACCACACAGCACCTTCCAATTTCAAACGTCAGCATACCTTTGCTTCTGTGACAAAACCATCCTCAAGTATGCAAGACAGCAAGGGCAAGGGCTATGGATTTGCAGCACAGCATATCGGCACCAAGTGTATCCAAGCGGTTGCTGCACAACGAAAAAGGAACCTCGGGGATTGACCTGGTTGACCTAGTCAACGCTTCAGTGCCTAAAGCGGAGCTTGTGGGTGGGTGGGCGCCAGAAAATAGCAGGGGGGACGTGTCCCAAACAGCATCCTGAAATGCGCCCCAGCAAGGGTTCCAGAAAGCTTCCCAGGATGGGTCCCAGAAAACGTCTCAAGAAAGCGTCCCAGGACGCATCTGGGACGCATCCCAGAAAATGTCATTTATTGTCACTTGGCATTCCAGTTGGGATGCTCACCAGGGTGCCACTGGGGTGCACGGGACGATTTCTGGGACGCGTCCCAGAAGGGGGGATTTCTATTGGTGTATTCGCAATAACGACTCGCAAGAATACAACACCAGGACACGATCACTGCTGTTGGTTCTGTCAGTTGCAGCCACCCACATCGATGCTGACAAACGCATCACTAGCAATTCATGTGAACCAAGTTCAGCATGCCCTTTGAACCCTCTGCAATCCCACATCCTACAAGGCTGGTCTTGGGACGACACAGTACCCCAGTCGCTCATCACTCCAGTTGCCACCCCACCCATCGACCCATTCCTGCCTCTGGGGCCCTCTCTCCACTCTCTGCTAGGTACAAGTGCACTCATCCCAGAATACCATTCAAATGAGTCCTCAGTCAACCACCGCCACCGCACATTCTCGTCAGGGCAATCTTGCTGACCTGGTCAGCTTCATTGGCCTGTAGAACACAAGCTATTTTCAGGCACTGATCCTTGTGTTTCTTCAGCGTTTAAGAGGAAAACGCTTGGCAGGTGCGCTGGCAGTTTTTCCAAGGCACCTTCGCTAGGTTTCATTGTCAGCTACCATCTGTATGCATGCAGCCTGAGGGGATGGTGCCTGTGAACGATGAAGAAACCCTAGACATGTCCCAGTTTCAAGTGTAATGGAATTCCTGCCTATTCAGCCGATTGCCTATACAGCACTGCTTCTGGCATGTGATGAGGGAGACAATGCAGTTGCTGAGGTTGCAACAGTGGGTGATGCTATGGACCATTCATGGTATGTGGAATCGCTCAAAGAGCAGGACATGGAAGTTGATTATGATGCATCGAGCTTTCAAGATGAGGAGCCAGAATGCGAAACAGAAGTTGAAAAAGGAAGAGACGGGTGAAATAGATGGGGGGTGGGATGGGGAAGCAGATTAGTGCTTTTGTGCACAGTGAGATAGCCTTTCATGCAACTATCTTTTTAAGTCTGAGGGAACTCCAATCCTAGTGCAACTCACTGCATGTTGATGCCATTGACGATGCTGTTCAGCACATATTTCCAGCCAGCTATTGGGAACTCCAATGCACATCCACCCAGGGGTGTCCAAATTTCATCCGCACAGCCAAGGCTCAAGGTGATCAGTCGGTCTGCAATCGTAATGCCAGCCTACACATAGGAAGTCACATAAACAAGGCTTGGTTCCTTCACTTTCCACATTTCACTTTTTTTGGTTTGCAGTGGGGTGCCCATAGTATGACCTATCATCTCTTTTGTTTGAATCCAGCTTTCAGTGTGCTCGGTGGGTGAGGATGGCAGTGTTGAAACCTGCAAAACAAGACAGGCATCCGTATGCTATGACCTATGCCTGCTACCTGTACTTTTTGAACCACAATACCACAATTTCAGAATCTGAGAGCAAACATAATTAACAGCTGCAAATACAGAGGGACATGCACATTGTCAGGAAAAGTATATGCATATGTAGAATCTTCCAGTAACATTCTTCAGCCCTGCTGAACAATGCTTGCCTGCCTCCTTCCTGGGCAATAGTAGCAGCCACTGCTGAGAAATGCAGTGGCACAGAGCAGTGCACAGCAAGCAACCCTGGGAGTAGGGTTTGGGCAACTTGCAAAGGTGAGCAAACAACAGTGGGGGCACACCGAAAGGTGCCCCTGAATTCAAGGGCTGCTAGGCATAGCAGCATGTAGCGGAACTGCTGGGCAAAAGGCATGCACTTGCTTTCAGCTACCCAGTGGAATTCCTCACCTTGAGGGTCAACACAGAAGACCCGTGGGCAAGAGGCATTTGGCAAGTTGCTCATGCTCCGTTGGCGGACGACTAGGCAACGCAGCATGTAGCGCACCTGTAGGGCAGAAGGCAACCACCTGCTGTCAGCTACCCTGTGGAATTCCTCACCTTGAGGATCCACACAGAGGACCAGGGTCAAGAGTGCACGGCAAATTGCTCATGCTCAGTGGGATCGGCGGACGAGCTGATCTGCCACTCACGGAGCACATTGCTCATGTTGCTACTCAATTACAGCCCATCACAGGGTACAATAAGCATTCACCTGGCCTGCCGTCCTGTGGAGGATGGAAGGAGATCCAAAGAATGGACTGCTGCAAACGATGACAGGGCTGAGTGCTCAGGCCCATGATCCATTCTGCTATCAAGCCAGATGCCAGCATCACCCAAACAGGGAGCCCTGTGCGGCTCCCCACGCTTACACCTGCTGCAGCACACTCTTCACTGTTTCCAACTCACCTTCAGCATCTCGGAGCCCGTCATCGTTCTGCCATCAATGTTCCATCGATGGGAGGCTGAATCGGCGACGTGCTTCTGGACGTGGAGCACTGCAGGTGACCCTTCTCAACCAGCGGCCATGCCGTCACTGGTGACAAACTCAAAATGGCAACCTGGCAAGACAACAATGCATGATGGTTAGCTCTGGAGAGATCAGCTCTCCTGCCGTCAGGATTGCGCCCACCACAAGCTCTGGCACATGCCAGGCTGTGATTATGACCGCCAAGTATATTGCTGGACTGATGCCCAGGAAACCCAAAGCCACCAGTGGCAACTAGGAGAGATTGAGACCCCGCACCGAGAGAACTACACGGCGGCTAACAAGATTACGGACGCACGGACGTGGGCTGTTGAATTTGATGTGCAAGCCATTAGTGGCGGCAGGGCCAGCGGCGGCGGGCTGCAGTGGCGGTTAAGCTCGCGTCCGCGCTCTCAAACTCCAAACTACGCAATGCGCAGCGGATCAAACCCACGTCGCGCATGTCCTCAGAGCGAGTCGCCGCCGACGCTGCGGGCCCGCCGCTTTTCCACGCGAAGACCTTGCCTGGACGGGGGAGGGGCGGACAGCAGCGGGTCGCGGAGCGGCGCCGGGGATCGAAAGTTTGAATGCCCGCGAGGATGGAGGGGTTTCGGTTTCTGGCAGCCGGTGCGCTGATCCGCGCCGGGATCGCTCGCCGGGACGGTGTCCCGGCGAAATGCCGCGTCACCGTGCCAGTTCGATGGGCGACCCCCCTCCCTCAGGAATGGAACTGGTATTACGGCCTGCTTGCACTAAGCCGCGTGCACACTGGGTCCTCACCTCAGTTTTAGGTTTAGGCTTAGTTTTAGGGTGAGTTTTAGGGTTAGGGTTAGTTTTGTTAGGGGTAGGTTTAGGTTTTAGGGTTTGGGTTAGGTTAGTTTGGAGGGATTTGGTGCAAGCAGTCACGAATTTGGTGCAGAAAGTCACCGATTTGGTGCAGCCAGTAATTGTATGACCGAAAGTGTGAAGGCCGCACCATCCTTAGGGTATGCATTCCGGAGGGCACGTGTACATCCTAGGTAAGGTTCGACCTTCACACTTTCGAACGGCCGCGGGGGTACCGGGCTGTTGTCCTAAGCAGGTGTGACCTTTACGCGAACGGCAGCCGGGGTCCCGACTTTTGAGGAACCGAGACGCCGTCTCGGCCAAAGCCAGCCATCATGGACCCCCTCCTCCAGCCGGTGAAACGGAACGACTGCGTGGTGATCCCCGGCATGGGGAGGTCTCCCGAGGGCAAAGTCGCGGTCATCGGAGATGGCTGTTTTGCCCAGGGGTTCTGTACACTGGTGGAAAGGAGTGTGGTGTATGACCGCTTCGAGGTCGTGATGGGCAGCATCAAAGTTGGCAAGGTAGGAAGGAGTTTGGTGTATGATCGCTTCTAGATCGGGACGGGAAGCACCAAGGATGGCTGGGGCAAAGTGGGGTGGAGAACGAAAGCCATCCTTTCGTTTTCTTCGCCGTCGCGATGGGAGAGTGATCTGTGGCGAGAACTTCACCTCAGCAGCGGCGATCTGGTGCAGGGTGAGCAGAAGACTATCCGCGGTCTGGAGCACATACCTGTGGTGCCCATCGCGGACGCCCTGAGCGGCGCGACGCTCGTCGTGCTGGCGATCCCTGCCAGCGCCCACTTGGCATTCATCGAATCCAACAAAGGGCTGCTCCACAACAAAGTCGTTGTGGACGTTAGCAACCCCAGCCCGAGCGAAGTAGCCAGACTCACCGAGGTAAACTACGTCGTGGCCTTTTGGTGTATATGTTGTTTGTGATGGAAGGGGTTGGCTTTTGATTTATCTGGCAACAGAGTGGCGCACCGTTGCTGTGCTGACGGCGCTGACAAGGGTGACCGTCTTGCGAAGGGCGGCGCTTTCGAGGAAAACGGGGTAGTTCGCAGCGTCGCGGAGAGGCTCCAGGCTCGTCTGGAGGAGATGAACACACACGTCGTGAAGGCCTTCTACAACGTGTCTGCTTACCAGAGTAAGGAAGTCTATTACTCCATCTCTCTGCACATGCACGACCCCATCACTGGCAGAACAAACTGTTCTTTCGACCCTGTCGCTGACGCCGCCGGCGACGCCGTCGCCAACGGCAGCGTCGCTGACACCTTTTGGCCCTATAGCGACGTTGTCCTCAGGTGTCAGGACGCCGTCCTGCGGATCATGTCTGCAACAGACGATGCCGTCGCAACACTTTTGTCAAAGCGTCAGCTACAGCGTCGCGACGTTTTGTTGAGGGTGCCGCGGTGCCCTCCCCACACTTTTCGAATGGCGGCGTGAGTTGCGTCGCGACACATGCACACAGGGGATAGTAGGTCTGCACGGAAATGTACTTTGGCGCGTGCACACTCGCGCTTGGGGAGAATTGTCATGAATGGAGGTGGCATGGACGGTTTTACCTTTCTTCTTTCCTGAGCTCCTGAAAATGTTTTGCTTGTGGTCCTATGCCAGTGCTGGAATCCGACACGGTCCCATCTGCACCTTTCTTCACGACCGCTGCAGCGGACAATTCCCAGGTAGGTTTGGGCCTCCTGAGGCTTCGCTGTCGAAGTGCGTCTGTACAAATGCACTGCTGGTGGGCCTCCTGAGGTGTCGCTGTCGAAGTGCGTCTGTACAAATGCACTGCTGGTGGAAGTATCGCGAATCGTCAAGGCGTGCATATTGAACACAACTCATTTTTGACCATCCGTCTCCAGATTATGAACAGGTTGCGTGTAACATTCCTTATAGTTGGAACAACGCATTTTTCACTTGTAATCTGTGCGTACGACCTGTAGGCACTCCAGACTGTGGAAGTGTTTGCTAAGGCCATAGGCATCCACGTGATTAAGGCAGTGCCTTTGGCCCACGCCAGCAAGCTTGAAGCATACCAGTTTTCGCTCTTCCCGACATGGGTTGGACCGACTCTCTTCATGCTCACCATGTTCGTCCCCTTGCTGGTCTACGCCCTGATACGGTACAACATCGAGAAGGGCTACGAGTGGCACCACTTAGCCTTGCAGGTGAGTCATTCCCCCTCGATGCGCAATCTTGTTGTCGGGTATCTGCTGCACAGTCCTTGCACATGATACAGTTGTGGCCACACCACTGCTGCGTTGCTTGATGTATTGGCTTACTGCTGATGAACAAACGCATCCTTTCCATTGTGTCAAGACATTAAACCCCTATGTGCAAATTCCGTTGCAATCTTGTTGTCGGGTATCTGCTGCACAGTCCTTGCACATGATACAGTTGTGGCCACACCACTGCTGCGTTGCTTGATGTATTGGCTTACTGCTGATGAACAAACGCATCCTTTCCATTGTGTCAAGACATTAAACCCCTATGTGCAAATTCCGTTGCAATCTTGTTGTCGGGTATCTGCTGCACAGTCCTTGCACATGATACGGTTGCGGTCATACCACCGCTGCATTGCTTGATGTATTGGCTTACTGCTGATGAATAAATGCATTCTTTCAATTGTCCATTGTGTCAAGACATTGAACTCCTATATGCAAATTCCGTTGCCGCTGCGAGACACTGAGCTAAACTGAACTATGGGCAGGTCTCCAACAAGGCTGTATGCTGGGTGGGGCTGTGGGGACTGGCCCTCACGTTTTTTCCCGGTGCAATGGTTACAGTCATTCAATGTTTGAAGAGAACCAAGGATGTCCGCCTGCCGCTATGGCTGAAGACTTGGATGGATGGTCGCAAACCACTTGGATTGCTGAGGTGATGAGCATCCTTGTTTCGTGCTGGCAAGACTGCATCTTGTCTTTGCTGTTTGCAATACATCTGCACAAGTGACAGATAATTCTATGACAAAAACTGCATTTCGGTCAATTTGAAGGCCAGGTGCTGCAACTGTGTCAACAGCCTCCGGTGTTGCTGTGTTTTATTGGCTGCTTTTCTGCAGGAGTGTACTAACCAGGTTTGCACCACATCCCTGGTGTTCTGTTGAGGAGGTGCATCAGTTGCTTCCTAGTTAAAGCCACTTTCACAGATCATGGTCTGATCAACTGGTCAGTGAAAATGTGCATTTGGAGAACAACAGTATTTGCTTGTGCGCTGTGCATCAGCTGCATATGATTAACAAGCATTCTTGTGATGGCAGTGCATTCTGCATCTTGATCCACGTTCTCATGTCAATGCTCATCATCTCAAAGTACTACTACGGGAAGTTCTATGACCTGCACAGCAACAAGCTGAACTGGAGGGGTGAAACTGCAATGCTTTTTGGTAAGTTCTAATGAGAATTTACAGTTCAAGCTTCAACAGAGTGGTGAACACAGCGAATGTACCCATCGCAGTAATTTTTGTAGAGGCAAGCCCCTAGTTCTGTACTTCAATTCTGGCTTGTTTCATTGTCAAGAGTGTGTTAGATCATGCGCAATGTTGTATGCAAGAATGAAGAATGATGATGGCTCGTCTGGCAATAGGGATGACTCGAGACTTTAAGGGACCATAGCAAAATCCAGCATCACCAAAGTGTCATGCGAGGCCAGCAGTTGAAAAAGAACATTCTTTGTGTGTGCCTTGCTTTGCACCTGTCCTCCGTACTGATTACCAGATGTGGTGTTGTAGGCATATTGGGGGCTTCCCTCTTGGTGTTGACATCCATTGGATCTCTTCCATCCAACTCGCGTGAATTCAAGTGGCGTGAGTGGCGCCTCGTATTTAGCACGCTGCCCTGGGTGTCCATCGCATTTGGATTGGCACACGTCCTGATAATCGGGATACCAGAGGAGGGATGGACGGACCATTCCCAATGGCCTGGCGGCCTGCCTTCCATCACAATTCTTTCGTCCATTCTTCCGATGGGGGCTATCTTTACGAAGATAGTGGCTCTTGCACTTCCACCTCTGATGAGCTGTGGCAAGGTGCCACGGAGGGCAGGGGACATTGCAACATTCACTTTGCACAGCAATGATATCTGAATGTTCGCCAGAGGCTCCAGCGATTCCTGCATGGGCTGTTTTGCATGGCAAGCTCCCAGTGATTCCTCCATGGGCTGTTTTGCATGGCAAGCTCCCATGGAATAATTAGGGACATTGCAATATTTACCCTTCATAGCTATGGCTTCTGAATGTTAGGCAGAGGCTCCTATGGTTCCTCTGCCTGGGGTGGTTTTGAATGTGTGGTTTGCTTTTAAATGCATGGGTTATTCCCTCATCCAATTTTGGCAGTTGGCAATATGTGGGTGGACAGCGAGGTATGCTCGTAGTCGGCCAGCCATTGTAGGGCAGCGTAACGCCGTAGCTTGCCGTGTCACTTTTGCTCACTGTTGCAATGCAAACTGAACATGATAGGGCCATGTCGGGACAGTCCGCTGGCCTGCAGTCACTCAAATACTCCTTTGCTATGGGCTGTAGAATCTCGCTTGCACAGCCAAATAGGCAATGCATATTGTGCAAGATGGCTCGCCCCTGGCTCGGTGTTGCAGTATGCGCATCGCTATTCCCCTCTCACTTTGCCCGCTACAAAAGAAAGCGCGCTCCTATTTGTGGCGAGGCTCTTGCATAGCCAAATAGGCAATGAACATTGTGCAAGATGCCTCACCCCTGGCTCGGTGTTGCAGTATGCGCATCGCTATTCCCCTCTCACTTTGCCCGCTACAAAAGAAAGCGCGCTCCTATTTGTGGCGAGGCTCTTTTCTTTCAACGCTTGGTGAAGGCCAATGACGCCAGGCGAGGCCGCTTCACATCTGTGAGTCTCAGTTTGCGGATTAGTAGACATTCCAACCAACAGCGATTTCACACACCAACATGCCCATTGCAGATCCCTCTTGCGGCCACCATTTCAAAGTGTTTACACTCAACAGGGGGGAACAACGATTTTGACTGCAGTGTTCTGCGGGGCGCCAGAGTCTCACTGCGAGTTACAGCTCCACTATCCGGGATCGCTCCACCCCGAACTTGCCTTCGCCTGTCTCTTGCTAGGCATATCCTGACACCGCCGATGCTGATTGCCTTGGGACGCGAACTTGGATCATGTTATCCCGATGATTCCCAACCCACACACCGTTGCAAGGGCTCAATCCCTCTGTGGCGCCCAGATCGGTTCCACGTCCCCATCTTGGTCCTCTCCTGCCTTTGCTGCAAGAGCCAGACGCAAGGGCCCAATCCCTCTGTGGCGCCCAGATCGGTTCCACGTCGGCAACTTGGTCCTCTCCTGCCTTTGCTGCAAGAGCCAGACGCAAAACAAGGCTGTTAAAAGGCACATCAACCACCGCCGATGCCCCACGATTCCACCCAAAGCACGCGGGGATTTCCCTCTCAAAGTCACCACCCACACCTCTCTGCGGTTGTCGCTCCTGCAATTTGGTAGCTGACCCTCGCCCTGCCAACCTTTTGTGGCTGTGGACGGTCAGCGATCCCCCCCCGACCACGCGCTCATGTTGAACATCATCATGGAATTTGCATGCACCAGTACGGATGGGCTCATTCCGCGTACTGAGGCTCAGTACTTCAGTACTTTCGGGCTTTCGTTACTCTACATGTAACTGAAGGTGTCAGTGGACTACACTATATGGACCTGCGTCTGCACCCGTGTCACGCAGGCGCGCCCCGCGCAGTCGCATTTCATGCATGGGGCGCCCATTACGTGGTGGGACACGCTGGTGGTTGCTGTCATTAGATGGGACAGACTGGTCCCCTGGTCCTTATTCATGAAGGCACAGGTTGGGATATAACCAAGGAGTGTAAATTGCTGTACAAGTAAAAACATTCGCACAGAAAAAAATCACGTATTTCGTGCAGAAAATGCTTGCACGGAAAAGTTTGCGCATTCGTTGGCGAAATTTCGTCCGCCACAAACTTTTTGCACCCGCGAAAATTTTCGCCACGGAAACATTTGCATTACGCGAGCATTACGGAACGGGGCTCTTGCCACCCTTGACCTTCGCTGGGGGTGGCGCCGTTCTTATTGTACCGTGGAGCCCCACAAGCGCCGCCCTGGCCCTCCAGCTGCCGCAGACAAATGGCGCAAAACTGGGAGGAGAATAGAGCCGCCCTGTCAAGGAGAGGGCACCCCTTCGCTGCCAAGATTCGGCTGGCCGATGGCCACAGGCGCGAGCCATTTGCCAGCCAGCTCGTGGCTCCTTTGGGGTAGCCGCTGGAGGGCGCTCGAGCCTGGTTTTGCAGGACTGGAAACTGGGATGAGAACAGAGCCACCTGGTCAGGGAGATGGCACCCCTTCGCCGCCAAGATTCGGCTGGCCAATGGTGCGAGCGATCTGCTGGCTAGCTAGGGCCAGTCGCTGCTCATCAAAAGACCAGTGCACGGGCCAACAGGACAAAGTGCAGGACCCGACCCGTTTTGGAGGAGGCCGAAATGTTCATGGGCGAAAAACGCTCGCAGGGGCAAAATGTTCGTGTGGAAAAAAGTTTGGGAAGTTGCTCGTGTGAGGGTGCAGACTGCACCGTGCAGTTGGTCAAGCGTCCTGGGCTGCCATGGAATTAAAGAGAGGTTAGCCAGCTTGCAATCCATAAGGGGAGAGGGATCACCGTAAGGTCGCAGCAAAATCCAGGATTGGTTGGGCCATGGGCGACTTCGCGCTAGTGCGGCTAGACGGACAGGAATAGGCCGGCTATGGGTGACTTCACGAATATCTTGTGGCATTCCTCCTTGGGCACACCAGCAGAGACAATTGCACATGAGACGCACAGTAGGGGCACATCAGAGCAGATGTGCGTTCCCATGACGCACAACGGCGTCGATGGTGCTCGTGTGGTGTGCCCTGTCCAGTTCTTCCAGCAGTGAATGGGCCAGAGGTGGCAGCACCTGCATGCGGTGTGCATGGGAACACTTGTGTGGTTGAGGTCTTCATTTCTCTGTCATGCCTGGCTATCAGGTGGTGGCAGCCTTGTGCCAACAAGCAACACAGGGATTATCTATTGGGTGACACGAACAGGTTGTATCTGAACATCACGTTGCAGGTGATGGGCAGTGACTTGCACCCTTGGGCACAATACATCTATGTCGTGGACTTTCCTAATAAATATGTAGTCCGTTGGTGGTCGCTTGGTTGTGCACTGCAGCTTCTGCAGCCTCTGCAGCAAAAATATATCACCAAAGGGCATCACGCATTGATAATTGAGTGTCCACCACCTGGCTGTCCACAGTCGCCCCTGCCATTACACAAAAAGCACTTGGTAAACAGTAGTATTTGGTACACAGCACATTGGCTCAGCCACTCTATCATGCAACAACATTCAAACAACAACACTGCCATTCTTGGCACATTCCCAGGGTAACGAATCCCACTGCAAGACATACGCGCCACTGTGGGTCCATTGCCCCCACATCATCTTTGGAGAGTTTGCATGATGGTTTTGAACCCAACATGCCACCTGCCAGGCCATTTGTCCATCGCAACCATGGTTACCAAGAGCTTCAGGGCCCTTGTGAAATTTCTACTTCAAGCCAAACGACAGCGGGCCACGCAGGAAGGGGAAACCCCAAGGGGACACCAGAATGAGGGGCTGTGCACTCCAGGGATGTGCATCAATTTGCGCTGGATGGAACAAAGGCATCATGTCTTGTAGACAGGTTGCAGGTCAATTTTTTCCTTTTGCTTGACCCACATCTGCGTGCATTGCAGATGTTTGGCTGGTGGATAAAGTGAACGCACAAGGGACATAAAGATGCTGTTGCATGCATACATGGCCATCATCTACTGCAAGATTGCTAGTGGCCCACTTTGTTCTCTATGACAAATGCAACAGGAATTCAGTAGACCACACAGGAGACGCATTCTTGCTTCGATCATGCCTGGCACGCTCTCGCCCAACAGCTCAGGGAATCAACACAACTTTATGTTCTGCAAGTACCCCTTTCAAACCGAGCACTTGGCCAAACCACAAAGTACTAAGTCTGACATCAACGTTTCCTCAAAGGGTGCCCTATTGTCAAGAAGAACACGCCCTTGTGCCAGGAGAGCAGCGGGACAGCACGATGGGAGGCTGTGCTTCGCGCATGTAGTTAACCCCCTTGGGTCCGCTTCATGCTGGCCAACGGCGGTCAGAGGCGGTCAACGGGCGTGCAAGGGAAACGCCGAGCGTCTCTCGCCGCTCCACGAGCGTGCGACCTTGAAAACATCCTCAGCGTCTCACCTCCATGTTGCAAGGGAGGCGAAATTCTCTGGGACATCAGCTCTCTGGCTTTCATGGTTCCCTATTTGGACTTTTGATGCGTTGGTCGGGCACCCCCTTGGTCAACAATCAGCGGCAGCACCGTAGTCAGCCCGAGTTCTTCCAGGGAAGGGTGCACGACTGCCGTTTCTTGCTGTAGGTTTTGGGGGGCGGGGGCGTCCAGCAATTAAAATACTGATGAAATCCAAAGGCATTGTCATTGACGTGGACAAACTTGCCTCCGATCAGAGCTCGGCCAAAACGAAAGTCAGGACGCCATGCTGCGCCCATGCCGTCAAACGCAGGCCCTCCGGCGTCCGCCCAACGGCGGTCAACTGCGGCTAAAGATGGTCAACGGGGCCCCGGTGAAATACTGAGCGGTTACTTCCACCACAAATTCGCGGCCGGTGAGGCCCGGCACATCTGGGCGGATGTAGCAATCGCCAGGCCACCGTCCCCCTTCTCCCCCTTCCCTCAATCGTATTTCTAACCTCAAGAGTAATTCGAGCATGCCTCACGGCGCGCATTTTTTGTTCTCACAACGAGCATAAAGTAAGGCCAATACCCAGTAGATGCACCAAGGGCTTGCAGCACGGACGATCGGCGTCAGTGTCCAAGCGGGTGCCGCACAGCTGGAAAGGAGTGGTCGGGGTGCCCGGCGCCGCCAGTCTCGAGGGTTGAACCAGCGTTGACTTGGTGAACGCCACCACCGCCTCGAGCGGAGGAGGCGAGGGAGCCGCCGGAAGAAAATGGCATTTGGTCGAATAGATGAGCAACATTAGCGCAATGTAAATGATGCCAGATTGGCAGAACCCGCATAGAAGCACGAGAAAGGGCTTGGGCGAGGAGGTGCGACGGCAGTGTGACCTTGCGTGCTCTGCATAATGGCACGTGTGCGTGGGACTCGTGGGGGCCGGGGTGTCAGTAGTATAGTCCTGAACTGAACTGGCAGCTGAGCCAGTACTTAAGTGTTCAATGCATTGAGCCCCGGCTGGTGTTGACGGCACACACTCCTGATGGGCGTCTCGAGGTTGAAGTTTGGGGCCCTTTCCAGCTTGTCCCTTGGCAATTAATTGGATAAAAAGGGGTGGGAGCTAAAAAACGTTGTAAAATACGGGACGGAAAGGCAACTGCTTGCTTTGGCAATGTACTGTGAGGATGGACCACTCTCCGGAAAAATTGTTGCAGCCGTCGGTCCTGACGCTCCACCGGAAATGCGGCCAAACACATGTCCTCAGGCGGAGTTTACCGCATGGCCTTATTTTGACCGTGTGATTCCGGAATACCTGTGCTGCAAATTCAAGAATTCGGTTGCGTGTCCCCCATATTAATATGATACACTGGTAAAGGCAATTAATATGGAAAAGATCACGAACATTCGCAATCTCTTCCATTTATCTTTGTCGCTTTTCTGTCAGCCCTGCTGATTCAGCAGTATCTGGACATGCAGTGCAGGTATTTGAAGTGGTCGCATGTGCCCAGCAACGTTTACATTGCGCAGCAATACACTCCCCTTGTTCTGTCGCAATTCCCCTTCCGTTTCTTACGAATGCCCTGGCGGCATGCTGTCCAATTTCAGGCAGTAGTTCCTTCGCCTTGAAGACAGTTATTGCATGGATGATCAGCACTTCGCCCTCGCTATGCCGGTAGCTTGATCAATGAGTAATCGTGCAAGAGAGCGGGAGGCAGGGGAAGACTTTGAAGCTGCGAAACCTGAACAGCACAATGGCCGAGTGCCACTCAACACTGACAAATTCTTACAAGATTGAAAATCAGTAACTACGGGCATCGCGCATCATGCATAACACAAGAAATCGTAAGGAAAATGATCTAACACATGTCGTATTCGCCTTGGAACCGTATCAACGTCCCACAATCCAAACCGTATCGGAAGCACGCATGCACGCCACACATAAGTCTTCACAAGCCGAGGTGCCGCTTCGAGACCGACACGAATCACCCCCCTCCAAACCCCAAGCCCCAGAAAGAAAGCACAAAAATGCAAAGGGGCGATGTAGAATGGCATCTTAGCCCAGTAGACAGCCCCTCCCTCTACAGAAGACCAACTGAAAATTAGAACCTATTCTGTCGTGCGCCCATGACGCATACTACTACAGATCCGAAGCAAGCCAGGACGCTACAGGCCAGATCTTCGACGGACTGAATAACTCAGGCAAGTTCGCGGCGGAAGGGATGCACAGCAGGGGTCAGGCACAGTCCATCTCACTCTGTGATTTCTCTATCTAGGATCTCTAGAAAAAGGACGTTTGCCATCCCCTGGATCAGCGGAGCTGCCACAATTCTCATCCAGAGCATAATTATCATATGCTGGAAAACATTCACGGGACATCATCTAACACCTTCACGAACACTTTGCTCAGCATACCCTTGAGCCCCAATACAATACCATTCGCAGTCTAACACATTTTTCGTCACTGCTATATTTTAATACCCTCATTAGTCGTTTTCTTGATTTAATATGGTTCAATTCGTCCACTGAAGAAATCCGATCACCTTCAAGGAGGTAATGTTGAAGGTGGCCAACCACTTTGAAATTCTGCAACGCCCAGTTTGTCCAGGCGGATCTACGTCGAGCACAGAATTAATACGCCAGTTCCCATGACACAACATTCGCCCAATTGTTCTCTTGCTGTCACCTCCACATAAATGAGATTAAGTTCATTCACTCTCACCATCGCTATCACCACTTCACCGGACCACCATATTTCACATCACCACGACTCGTAGTGCTCGGAGCACTACTATTGCATCACCGTCTCCATCTTGCCACCACCACTGCTTCGTCGCGGCCACCGCTATATTGTCACTGCCACTATTTTGCCACATCCACCACAATTTCAGCATGGCTACCGTTGTTTGCCGCCAAATTTTCCCACAGTCCCGGCATTCTAGCCATGCTATTAGGTAGCCGCCCGTGTTTTGTTGTCACTGAAGGCTCCAAGTTTGAAGATACCAATGCATCAAATAAAAGAAGAAAAACAAGATGATGAGACTGCCACAGCACAGCTGGTCCACCTTCGTATCGCAGTCACGTGCGTTGCATCCTCATGACTCAGGTTCAGTAGCATGACATACAGTTGTGCGCTCCTTTTGCGCAACATCGCACAGCTGCAAGCATGCTCACCTTCTGGTGTGTATTCCTTGTGCACCAGTTTTGCATGACTGCAAGCACTCTCACCGTGGGATGGACAAAATCTGTCGCGTGCCTCCATTCCAATACAACCCAACCCACCACGTCAGCAGGCACTTTCCTGGTCGCGACATTTCACATCAGGGCATTTCAGGGTCCCATCTTCGCAGCCTCCCAAAAGCGTTTTCACACAACCGAAACAATCTAGTTGCGACCCTTCCTTCCATCCGCCAAGGGCGTCGGCGACTTTCTCTCTGCTTTCGGCAGGCTGCTGGTTTGCAAGGCTCGGCATGCGGCGATCTCCAATGGGGCTTGCCTCAACGAGGGCTGTTTCGGGAAGATTCTTGGCCTCTGGGAGGGCGTCGTGGATTACGCAAATAGGGGGTTTCGCCCCACCTTGTTCGACCTGAAAATCAGGGACACGATACAAAACATACTTCAGCACCCTTGGGACCAAGTGGCATTGCTAAGCACTGATATATACTAAGCCTAGTGTTCATGCTACTCGGAAGGTTGTTCTTGACAGTAACGTTGTAAATTCACATTCATACGTTGTCAGTGTTGAGGGGTGTTAGCTTTTGCAAAAGGTGAGGACATAGTCGATGGGGTTCAAGCATGCCTAGAGAATGCTTCCTTCTGAAGGTTGCAAGGGCATGGATATAGCTGGTGTTTGGTGTGCAGTTTTAAAGCACCACAGCAAATGCTTCCAAACTATTTGACACACGAAGGAGAACACTACTGTGACGCATTAACAGAGGAAAGTAGAACAAGATCTTTGAAACAAATTCGTTATGAGCAAGACGCACATGATCAGGGGAGACAACTTTTTAGGTTAGCATACACTTTAGACAACACTACGGTCACGAGTTACATGGTCGTGCAATGCTCCATTCATAAAAGAATACGCCTTACCGGTCCATAACTTTTGGAGATGCTTTTTGCCAACAGCAGCTCAAATACTAATAATTGAGCTCTGCTCAAGCTTGTTAATAAACTTGCAAGCTGGACCGCTGTGGTCAGATGCCGCGTATAGTTAAAATTCAACAAATCATTAGTGTTGTACCTATCACCAATTCCTTTACCAGTGGATGCCGTTTTTGCAACGAACAATGCAGTTGCATCAGAAATACCCATGCACATGCCATTCGCTCTTGAACTGCTCGTATCCTGCATTGAATAGTTTTCAATACTGACATAGCCTTGAAAAATGATGTGCACTTACCCAGGAATAGAGATGAGGCAAGTAAGTGATAATCACCTGAGAAGACACAAGACAACATAAGACATGCTCAGGCCCCCTCAGAAAACCGACTCGACGCACTCCAAAATCTGAACGCTCAAACAATTTCAATCAGAGTTTGGACAAGGCCTTTCACACCTATAAGTATCAACATTGCAAAAGCCGCAAAACTTTCAGAAAGTTGTGCATCGCCGGCTGATTTCGGTACTACCATTGAGTACTGGAAAGGGAGAACAGCGAATGTGCATCGAAAGGCAGATGCCGTTCTTCACTTGGACTCCGAATATAACCACAACAATACCAACATATACGACATGCGCCTGCGTATAGATGAAATAAACAACTTAACGCCGTGCCACCGTTCTTACTCTGATCAACACTGCTGCCAGTGCAAGGGCGATGGCAATGACGTCCTCTAGCGGCAGAGATGCCTGCTCCAGTACATCAAGCAACAAAGCATTGAATACCAAGCAGATTTTCTGGATGGCAACCAAACATGACACAGATGAGGAATAACAAATGATAAATATTAAGATGGCTACTAACCTAGAAGGACACTAGTAGTACATAATAAACCTCATGAAGTCGCGGATAACAGTGGATAACAAGACGCAATGAACAAGCCACGGCGCGCACGATGCCTGGTCATGCTAACTGTGGTACCGCTGACGCCAGCGCAGGCAAACGAGCTCCGCGTTACTACAATTGCTAAGAGCCTATTTCAAAAAATTTTCTAACTAAGCTTCCTGCAGTACCATCAGCACTGTGATGTCGACAGAAACGGTCCCAATATTTTGAGCAGAATTGGGGTGGAGCTTACGTAGTACTGAAATGCGTCATCCAGGTATTCGTGCGTCCACACGATCAGTCCAATCACGAACGACACCGCAAATCCCTGTGCGCATGAGCACCATGTCAGCAACGCCCTCGCAACAGTGCTTTTTGATAATGCAATTGCAAATTCAATTAGATGGGCCAAATTTGTCCCGCGCTTCAGTGGACTCGCCTTTTCATTACGGAGATTCAGGTGGCGTGAAGCGTTACACGATTCCGGCCTTCACTGTTCCGGCAGACTTGTGCCCGGTGTCGATGCTGTTACTCGTAAAGTGGCATCTATAGCTGTTGAGAAGTAGCGGCAACGTTGCCATCCCATTCCTGTTGATGCGGTGCCATGTAATGCGGGATCAAATCTCGTTTACCAAGTATGCATTCGATTTTCAATACACCCAACAGCACTCTAGCATTCTAGACATGGTATTTGGCAAGAGTTGGTGCGAGTGTGAACGGTGCATTGAGACTGATGCATGGAATCTGGATCAACTCTGTTCTGCTTTATGCCAATGGCATTGCACCGCCCATTGGCAACACGGCTTTCAGCCAGGTTCCAGAAGGTATCCTGCACAAACTTGATTGAACTTTCCGTGGCACCCAAAAGTGCTGGATGCGCGTGAAGCTTGTGAGGGAAGAATTCATAGTGCATCGTTCAGCGTCCAGCTCCAGGAACGGGGGGGTGAAACTGAAGCGCTTTTGTTCCTCCTCCTGGCTTTCGTGACTTTGGGGCAGTTGGGTAGTAAGAAATCAAGTTGCAGCCATCAGTTCAATTGAATTAGTATTTTGTTGACACCGTGTGTCTGGAGACACCTGTCCCATTGGGGCCACCTCAGGGTACAAAATATGTAAGCTAAGTTATTGCTCAAGTTGAAATTTAGCATCGACAACATTGCCATGTTGCCTCCCACTCCGCACCACATATCACATGTCAGCCTACTGGAAGTTCGAGAAGAAAGCATGAGGCCTTGCGTGGTCACCCTTACCCTCTGGTACAGCACCGAAATGTGATCGCATGCCACCTGAGAAAAAGAGAACCAGGGCAGGGCAGATATCAATTCCAGGAAACTGTTTTGTAAACATGCCGACAATTGCTATTGTTAATTTGCCGTTGGAACCATCGGCCAATGGATGGGTTGTCATAGGCATGCTGGCTTTAACGAAGGAAGGAGGCGAACACGCCAGATGCAAAATACCCCAAAAGTATTCATTTTAGAATGTGGCGCAGGTTGAACAGAAATAAAGTGTAGATAAGAGCAGAAAAGAAACAATGAAAGCGTGACTAAATTCATTGAAAATAGTGAGAAAACAGTAAGTACAGAGCTGCCAATTACTGTGGAATCTAGAGAGAATGAACAAGACTAAGAAAAATGAACCAAGAATGCGGAATAACGGAACAGAACGGAACGCTAGCTTAGAAGAATGTCTAAGACTGTCACGCACGTGCACACCTGCCTGTTCAAATGCGCAGACAGCAGAAACACATCCACGTACCCATCTTCACGCATTAATGTACCGACCGAACCCCGTATTGCTGCACAACACTGCGCTAGCAGCGGTGCCATTCGCACCCTTGATGCCCACAAAGTACTCGGCGTTCAGCCCGCCGTACCCCCTGGGCGACATTGAATGAGTGGGCATGGCCGGCCAGCAACTTGACTACACCAAATTGACCAGCGCACCCCAGTGCTGTGCACAGCAAAATGTACACACAGCACATTTACATGCACAACGTCGGGAACGCCAGGGAACGTGGCTCAGGGACGATTGCCAAACATTTATGCGCCGTTACATCAAACCTGGGAGCATCGAATGCGGTGGATGTGAGATTCTTAACATACCGAGTAGCCCAGGGAGACAGAAGAAATCACCAGGGCCAATATGTGATCACGTCTCTTTCTTTGCATGGGCTCCTGCAGGGAAAAATGCAACGGACAAAGGTTAGCATGTTTGTATCGACCAACGCTCTTATAAAATGAATTGTGCATTCTCACAGATTCGATGTAAATACCCTTGAAACTAGTTTGTGCATTTTCGATGCATGACCTAAAGCTTCTCAGTATTGGCAGCTTCTGGCTCAATGCCGTTGACAATTTTTTTTGTCCCCCAAGCCCCGATTCCGATTCCACGATCTAATGCAATTCCTGCTCTGCATAATTGATCGATTGTTCGAACAGTGGCTGTCAGTACACTCGTTATTCTTCAGATGCACATTTCCACCGTGACAAGTTCTCTCTGGCAGATGCTTCAACAGCATTACACTTGAACGGTGATATTGGCAGCAGCAAATGCGCCTGGCACACATCACATCTAAAACTAAAGCAGGAACTGGACCAAATGCTATGTCTGGAAAGGAAGCGGGGGCCGGGGGGGGCGACGCCATCGTGATTCTTAACAAGCTTCTCTGTTTGTTTAGAAACAGCTGCAGAGTTTTATCAAAACACATGCACATAAGCAGACTACATTTGCGTGTCGCATCTGGGGAATTGTTTAACAACCGAACATCTTTCTCTGTCCCCCATCGCCATGCATTGCGAAATCGCCACGAATGGCACTCTACACATTCAAAAACGCCATTCCGAGCAAAAGAAGCCTGCATTTTTGCCATTCGCCATTGCCCAACATTGTACCTTTCATGCACTGCCAAACACAACAGCACCCCTCCTCGAGACGAGCGTCAAAACCCTCTGTTGGCAAAAGGTGATACAAGGCTCAATGCTTTGCAGCAATTACTTGCAACCATCTTTGTGAAGAGGTGCTATCGTACCATCTGGGCTTTGACATCCTCCAGCCATCTCCGGATGTCGCTTCTGTTCAAATCCACGAATGTTACATCACCATCCCAGGATGACACCATGCCGACCATGAGATCCAAATTTGTATCCCGACTCTTAAAGCCGGCTGCAGAGGGAGGTGGGTCCAGCACCACCAAACTGTACTGCCTGAATTTTGGGCCTGAACCACCGACCATGGAAAACAGCGTCGTTTCAAAACACGGCTCTTGCAACTTTATTCAAACTGGATCAAAATGCGAAGTGCTCAAATGTCCAAACTGGATGAAGGTGGTAATGGTACCAACATTCACCAGCGCTTGCCAAAAACATGCGCGTATGCCTCAACGAACTGCTCGCTGTCGACAATCAACCGTTGTTGCTCACCTTCACTGCAGTTTGGCACTTTTGCCAAGATTCGCATGCACTCGCTCCCTCTGACATCATCCCCGCAGTCCCAGGGAGTGACGAAAACATCGCTTCCCTCAGCGGCAGTCACCAGAACGGCGTTTGGGAATGGCGGCGCCGCTTGGGCCACAGCCACATTGCCACCGACGGGCTCCAAGAGTAGGAACAAAGCCACTTCCGTTATGTTCGGATGAAAAAGGACCCCTTCCGCCCTGACCTCCTGCGATAATTTAAACGTGGTTTTGCATGTTCTGCACTTCAAACTTGCAGCCATTTGCAGCAGGTTCAATTCCCAATTCGTTGAGCTTCCTTGGTAGAAGTGGTGTGAGGCATAATACCTTGCAGTCCATGCCTGTGCCACCTTTTCCTCAAGGGTGTGATGTCGCTCCAACCTTTTCTCGGTGAGGGGGTGGGGAGGAGGGGGTGGGGGGGCTTTCATGCTTGAAACAGTGCAATTCACATCAAGGTCCTTTAAGAAAAGGGAAAAGGCCTAACGACTTCCAGTGCCTAGTGGGCGTCATTCTCTCCACCGACAACAGCAGACAGGGAAAGGAATCGGGGAAAATCCGCATGAAACTCAAAGCAGGTGTGGGGCATGGGGCATCGGTGCTATTCAAAGCAGCACAGTCAGTCTATTCTCAGTCCAATGAAATACTGATGAAGTACTTTAGCTATGTACACAGCAAATATTTGTCCAGTACTTTATTTATAGTGCACTAGGCAATGATAACTTACCTGAATTGCAGCCGCCCACCAGCAGCGAACCTTTGCCAAAAGGCTAGTGCGGCTACACCATCTCCAATGCTCAATAACATCGTAGACTTACGTTCAACATTCTAACGCATCGTATGCGTGGATGAAACAGCACCACACCATTAATGAAACGATAGTAAAACCTTTACATGCGCTCAAGAACTAGTATTATGGTTGACATATTTGCCCGAATTCCAATTTGCGTTTGTGCTAATTTATATTGCGTGCATTTTACACACCCGGATTTAACTTATGATGGCAAACAGCAATGACAGAGTATTCACATTACCTTGATCTTCGCCGCCCCTTCCTCAGTCACTGTGCTGTAAAAGAACATAACTGGATTTGGGCCGACCACCTCCGCGCAATGAGCGTCGATCATTACGTAATGCGGATGAGTCAACACTCCATCACAACTGTGTCCCTTGAAGCCGTCCCGTACGCTAACAAGATATGGAAATCGGCCTCGCGGCGCTGCACTCCATGTGACATTGCCCTGTCAAAAGCCGCAATAAAAACATCTGTCACCTTTTCTCACAGATTTGATCGACAGTCAGATATCAGATCAGTACTCACCACACAGCAGGAGGCAGCACAATTGTCTCTGACCAAAGCACAATTCAACGGCACATTTAATGCTGTCCAAACTCAGGCTAAATGCAGAACAGTACGCTCAGTTCGATATCGTAACAATATTCGTCTACATGCATTCTTCTCTCCCCACATTAACTAAATTAAATTGATAAACTACAACAACACAATCAATAAATACTTAATCAATGTAGCTCAACTCAGCAGTAAATAAAGGTGGTGAATGCGGGGACATGATCCTGTGCCGCATTTAGCAAGACAAGCTGACAAAACACCAAAACGTCGCATGTACATTCTCAAACAAAACAGAACAGTAACAATCAATTCTCTAACGAAACATTCAATCAAGTATTCATTCTTTGAGATTCGCATCTCTTCTCAGTGGCACAGTACGATAGTGACTACACCTCATCGTCATCATACAGGATATCTGCAGGTCCTGAGCCAGCTGGTCCTGGACGCCCTAAATCGAATTTCGACACTATGCACATCTAGGCTTAAGCCAATTCAAAATCGACAAGCCATCAAACAAAATGTACGTAAACAAACGCAGAGAGGCAGAAAACAATAAATCAAATCAAAATAGTCAAAATATATCGTTACTGAATTAATGAGTTAAATGAACAGAACGCAATGATAAACAACATTTATCCACAAGGGCACGTTTGCACCTGCATGGGGGAATTCACATCGCTGTATGCAGCGGCAGCTGTCGCGAAGGTGATGGCGAAGACAACGCAAGCTGCCATGGAGAGTGAGGAGGAGAAGCTTCCCCGCGATGCGCAAATGTTTAAAGCATTTTGGCCAAGTGCCATTCTGGAGCGAGGTGGCTTCTGAGGAAGCAACGTGAGACTGGCGATTAGTCAACACTCTAGTCCACATGTCACTGCGTTGATCGGCTAAATCAAAAAGCGAATAAACGACGAAACTACCGATCCAATAATGAAGAAGGATGATGAAAATACTCCATAGTCAAAGTCGCGAATCCCAGCTGCCAATGACATCGGGCGACTTCACAGTTTGGGGCTGCTGACGAAGGATACATCCGGGCAGCCAGGGCGGCCATGGCCATGCCATTGAAATGGGGGTTCCTGCTGATGCGCCAATAGCGCCAATGACACCCATATTTCACCCCCGCCCACCCTGCCTGCCCATGTCGACAGAGATTGGGCATTTTCTCCAACGAATACACACTGAATACATAAGTGAACCCCCAGGTCAATCGGTACATGCATCTATGATGGGCTCACTTGGCGAGTTAGCCAGTGGACGAATGCAAGCAGCTGAAAACGCCATGCATCAATGCATCGATTAATCGACCAATGGGAAAACAAGTAAACCAACCAAGATGACAAAACTTACTACTATGTGGCGGTGAGAGGCACATGTATAGGAAATTGGGACAACATACTGGGCAAACTGGGCACAGCAATGAGCATTACAAGGCGTGCAAGAACAAATAGTCCTAATACTAGTAGTACAAGTTTGCCGGAGCCACGCCTCTAAAGTACATGACGGGCATCCTGTTTGCTCGGCATGTTGCTCGGCACCTGTCCAGTCCTTGCACCATGTTACCTTTTCCCTATTAGGAAAGCCACACTGTTCGCCCTCATCTGGAATGTCATGGCCCTCAGCAGCATGGCTGTCCCTAGTTCTCAACAGATTTTGCCCATCAATATCTGGCAGTGCCTCGATTCGCACAGAACCCGCTGGAGGATCCAAGGTGCCACCCTGCACACAAAAGAAAAAAGGCAAGACGCAATGTTAACCTACAGACCAAGTGCACCATATACATATCAAAACCCAAGGGTGTTATTCATTGTCGTAGGTATGTGGAAGATCGTGACACAAATCATCAATATTGACAGTAGCACATGCCACAAACATGGATTGTTCCCCAAGGCGGATGTGTACAAATTTCTTAAGGACTTTGCACCTCTTGTATACTCAGAAAGTGCATCAAACAATCGCATCTATAATGGTGGAGACGACAGAACTGCAAACACATCCAAAGAAATTGAGGTGTGCATTGTACAACAGCACTCTTAATTGTATCACTGCTGCTCAATTGCCATGAAATCAGCGACTTCAGAAATGTCTAGTCGACCTAGGAGGCGTTTCTGACTCGTGTGCCATGGCAACGTTCATCAATGTTCAAAGTACTGGTGACATGAGGGCTTGCCTTGTTCAGAATTTCGTTGCTCACTTCCAGTCCTTCTCTCCTGACCTTCCCTGTTTCCTCATACTTCCTGCTCATCTGCCTCGTTGCAAAATCAGACAAATAAGTGGCAATGATTGGATGAGCATAAAGCAGTGTCATCCCCACTCGCCTGTGAGGCTGCTGCGCTGCCAGTTCTAAATTATCCCCAGCAGCAGCAATGCTTTGGTGGCCCTCGCCAAGCACTGTTTTTGTCATTTCTAGGGCATATCTGTCATAAGGATTCAATGGTTTGTATTCTTTCTTTCCCTCAAGTGCTAATCCAAGGTTAAAATGTGCTGACCCCCCCGCCCCACAGAAAACCTCCCAGAACACCATCCTCCTCATTTTCAGCCCGTCCCTGTGAAGCTTCTCTGCCTTGTACCCCTCCTGCTTGCACAGTACCAACGCCAAACTGTTGAGAGAAGTGGCAATGTCTGGGTGGACCTTGCCCAACACCTTCCTCCGCAATTCCAGCTCTCCCCTGTGGAGCATCTCTGCCTCTTTGTATTTCCCCTGCTTGGACAGCACCAATGCCAAATTGTTGAGAGAAATGGCAACATCTGGGTGGATCTCACCCAACACCTTCCTCCGCAATTCCAGCGCTACCCTGTGGAGCGTCTCTGCTTCTTCATACTTCCCCTGCTTGGACGGCACCAATGCCAAGTTGTTCAAAGAACTGCCATCATCTGGGTGGACCTCACCCAACACCTTCTTCATCATGTCCTGCCTTTCTCTGTGAAGCCTTTCTGCTTGCTCGTACTTTCCCCGATGGCTAAGCACCAAAGCCAAATTACTCAAGAAAGGATCATGCAGCACCTTTTTCCTCATTCCTGAAGCGGCGGCAAGGACAGGGAGTGGCTTGGTCAGAAGTCCACTGCTCAATGCCCACCCCACAAAACTCATCTTCCCTGCTTCTGTGCACATTCTGACCCTGAGCCTTGCCATCGAGACACACACGTGAGCTGTAACGATTGGGTCAATGTTAACTAATTTCAAACCCACACTTCTTTGATTTTTCTCTGTCTTCAGTGGTAACTCCTGCCAAGGAGTTGGTGCACAAATCAAAGGAACAGCACCATCTGAGATAACCATTGTTGACAAACACCAGACAATACCCACTGCTGCTTCATACTTCCCCTGCTGGAAGAGCATCATACAGATCCAGGCCATCGTGTATCTTCTTTGAAATTCTGTCGTCGAATTCATTGCTGTGTCTGATGCTGATTTGGGAAGCTCCTCCTGGTGCACAAACATACCACAATGTCCATAGAAGTCCAAAGCAAACGCAAAACAGAGCGCCAATACTGTCATCGCACTGCCATCAGTGCAGATGCTGTCAAGTTGGTCGTGAGCGAACTGTGAAATTCCAAAGGACAATTCTCACAATTTTCGCTTCTTGGCAGATTAATGCCTCTTGCTGGCAGCGCCAAAATTCAAACCTCAAATCATGCACGGACAACAAAAAGAGGACAAAGGCACTATATCAAACCCTTCTGCTTAGTAACTTTAAATACGCCGAAACAGTTAAAAACAAATGTTGAAGGGATTCTGGAGGTCCAAACATGCGATGTTCTGGTTGACTTCAAAGGTGTTGGGCCCGTAGCAACCCACGCTTCCACCGAACGATCGCATTGCACCCAAAATGCATCTGCAGCCGCACCTCCCGTGGCTGCTGCGGCCCTTGCCGCGGCCGCGGCGCCCAGAAGCCGGGCCCTGGTCGCGTCTGGCGGCCACAACGCACGCAAGTCCCAAGGAAACAGGAAGGTATACGTGGCCATGAAAGCTGGACGCTGTTGCCACTCCCGAGGTTCCCCCTGGGAAAGGCCGAGAAGCGCGTCTCGCGGCGCGGAAAGCGATCGCCGGCATATGCCAACGCCGGCATTTGGCAGCGTGTGTGCGGGGGGGCACAGCCGGGTGCACCAGTGCGTCACGACCCGGGGGTTCGGGGGGGCGAGGGGGAAGCCGGGTCCGCGGGGGTGGGGGCGGGTGCGCATGGGCGGGCGGTGGGGGTCCCGGTGGGTTGAGGCCACCTGGGCCGCTAGAATGGGCGCTGGTGTTGACAAACTGAGACAAGGCGGTGCTGTTTGTGTGTCAGCACAGCACTGTGCTTGCGAAGCGGCCCAGGCGGGGTTTCCCCTTCATGGCTGGCTGGCTGGCTGGCTGCATGCTTGACGTGCTTTGAAAGCAAGGCAAGCAGCGCTTCATGCACTTGCAACGAATCCTTGCTGGGTGAGCCCATCCTGATCGCAATCGACGCTATGCTCTTCGCTCGCATGCTTCGTTCTCAAAGCAAAAGCGCACGAGCAAACCAAGCCCGCTGCCTAAAGTTTCTTCCGATAAGAAGTCGATACAATCGATACAAGTCGCCCATTTTCACCGTTCACATTTGCTCTTCCCCCACCCACCCAAACAATGCCGATGGCGCTGTTTCGCACTGCAACCAAGCCGCCACTGACCTAAAAACCGCAGCGGATAGGAGGGCCTCGTTTGGCCGCGCATCGACGGCTTACTCGCGGCCACCGGTGCAGCTGTCCTCCCCGCGGATGACCATCCATTGATGCAGCAACAACGTGCGTCTTTGGTTTGGATCCGTGCACACCCGCCGCTGACCATTCCGTGGCCTCCGCAAGGCCATGGGCACGCGCTGCGCGTCAAGCTCGCCAATGCCCCCCGAGGTTTCCCTGCTCGCGGCCAGCGGCGCAGGCACGGCAGGCGCCCGCGCCCTGCTCTGATAAGCTCTATCCCAACTCTGGCTGTTTGAAAAAATACAGGAAGCCAAAGCAAATGTCCGTCCAAAAAGTGCGGAGCGAAAACCGTGACGCTGTCCGTTCGCAACGCGAACGGGTTCGATGTTTTGCGACAAAACAGCCCCTCCAATGGCCCCTCAAATGGCACTTGCTATGTATTGCTTGGTTGTTCGCTTTCAAATGGCCGTATTTCAACGGCGAACTGGTTCGGGGCAACCATAAACCTATGGGCTGTAAGTTGATTAAAAGCTGGCCCAAGGCTGGCTGTGCGACTGAAAATGAGTGGACTTTGAATTTCTAAGACCTCTGGCGCTGTCCATCCTTCGTCCCAAATAGGGATCGCAGAAAGCACACACTGGAAGGCCCATAGCCCGCACAAAAAAACTGACTACAGATGGTGCATAGTTGTTTGATTGTGCTGTTCAAGCGTTCGACACAAATTTTCTCTCATCACCGAGACCATTTGTAGAGCAGTCACATCGTTTTGTGAACAACCATCACATGATGCGGATAAAATACTAAAGCGTGTTTATCTACTAATATTTATGCTTGCATGAGTATGCACGCTGCCATTTTCTGAAGAGCGGATCATCTTTGCCATCGTGGTGCATTGGGCCCCAAAATTGGCTACCATTGGGCAGAAAATGCAGCCCTGCCATTGCAGCTTGTGAACATGCATGTTCGTGCACACTAAATTATTCTTGCCTTGTCGATTTTGGAATTCTAGAATTGCAGATCGGCTGGGGGTGTGTGGGTGTGATGTTGATCGTCTGTTCGTGTTCGTTATTTTCCAGTGGTCCAAAATTTTACGGCTAGCATAGTCAGCAGAACGCTTTGCAGAAAAATGCTACAGTGATTGGTATTTTATAGCACTTTGCCGTACTACTTTTACCTAAAAGGTTGTTAGTGGCCAGTGCCTCCAGTCGCTATCACCAAACACAAGTAGCGTGGGTCTGAACATCACCCATTTGCAAACCTACCTGAGGGAGGTCGTCGGGCGTTTCCATCGGGACTCTTTTGCGCCCTGCCTCCTCCCAAGTGCTCCGAGCTGTAATACCTTCATCGTGGCCTTTCCTAGGTCCTTGGCAAGGAACAGACGATCCATCCAAATTTTCAGATTCGTCTGTCATATTTGAAGACACGGAAGCACGCAACGTGTCGGAATCCAATTAGAATCCATACAAGTGATATCCCTCCCGACTGTCAACCGCAATCCAAAAGGATGCTCACACTTGTCATAAGGGATGAAGCTACCAGTAAAAACACAGTCCGATACTTTTGTCAGTAGCAAACAGCCATGCTGTCAAAGCAAATTGATCGCAAAACAGACTACACAGTGGAACTGCAGCTTTACTTTAATATTCATTCATCACATTGCCAAATTTCTATATATTAAAATCATCTAGCATCACTATGATTGTTTCCGTGTTTTCTTACCCATATTGCGCAAACCGATGCAGGTCTTCAGCGCACTTTGGTAGCGCTGACGGGCTTCTGCGAAATCGCGCAGTTCTAAAGCCATCACCCCCACTTGACAGTAACTCCCAGCCTGGCTTGTACGGTCATCAAATCTGATGTAGATGTCCAGGGAGCATTGGCAGTTCCAGCATGGCTCCTCGAAATCACGCCGTTCTAAAGCCACCATCACCAGGTCATCGTGGGTCCCAGTTTCCGTTACGCGATAGCTAGATTCGATCATGATGTCGAGTGCCCGTTGGTAGTTCCGACGGGCCTCCACGAGATCACGCAGCTCGAAATCACGCAGTTCTGAAGCCACCATACCCAACTGATGGTAGGGCCCAGCTTTGTTTAGGCGATCATCAAAATCGATCTCCATGTCGAGGGCACGTTGGTAGTTCCGACGTGCATCCATGAAATCGCCCAGTTCAATACTCATCATCTTGACTTGATGGTAGTTCTCGGCCTGGCTTGAACGATTGTCGAACTCGATTACGATGTCGAGTGCACGTTGGCGATTCTGATGGGCGTCCACGACATCACGCACGCCTGTAGCCACGATGTCCGCTTGGTGGTGGGCGCCTACTTGGGAGAGGCGATCATTCAGTACGTTGCCATACAAGTGGTTATTGCAGCCGCAGAGCTGTCAGTGCTGCAACAGCCATGGCAACTGCGATGCTAATCAAAACTTCGCCGTCTCTTTTGGTCTGGCTTCAACAAGAAAAAAAGACCGAAAAAAGCAAACACCAACCAGCAAAAAAAGGCAGTTCTGGCTCCTGCATTCAACGCCAGCAGTCGCCTGTGCACCTGCCCATCACAGTGCGCCCAGCACCCCAAGGAACAAACGACTTGGTTGGAATAATAGGCCTGGTCTGTAAATGAAACAGAGACAACCACTGATGTTGTTGAGCATAGCCTGAGTTAGTTCAGCAACTTTCAGCTGGGCTCACTGCAACTTCCTCTCTGGATTACTGCATCAGCAATAACGACCTCAAGCAGCACATCGCCATCATTTTTATTTAGATTCCTAGACACCTACACTGCCCACCCTCCACACAAATATCCTCACCTTTTATCGCATCATATTCTTGGCTCATTGCTATAGGGTGCAAGTACCACACAGCTTTGAACGACTGCTTGATCGAATCGTGTTGAGGCTGTGCAGGGATCCATAAACCATCCGAACATTTGCCACCATCTCTGCTGGACTCCTCACTTTCCGTTTCAGCACCACTGTGGCCATCTTCGTCCAGCCTCGCTTCACAAGTCTCAACCTCTTTTTTTATCTCTTTCAGTTTCTTTTCTCTGTTCTCCATGCTAGCTGGGTACATTGCATGGCAATTCAACAATGCCCACAATACATCAATTCCACCCAGAGTGCAAGGATATTTTTTGGTCAATGATTCTTGCATCATAATCCAGGCCAGCATGAGATCCATCCCCAACAAGGCCTCAAGAATGCGCAACTCCAGGGTGCCTCCAGTGCCACACTCCGTCTTACTCCTCCAGATGGGGTAGGCGGCAACTGCCAGCCCAAAATCGGCAAATTCTAACATGGAGATGTCCGGGGTCTGCCTGAAAACAAGGAAGTTCTGGTTCTTATTGTCACTGTGCTTAAGGCAAGCCGTTGTATGATGGATGATTTTCATGCAAGCTGCCGCCTGCATTAGAAGTCTGAGCTTTGTAGTCATGGACAAGTCTGGCTGTGCCAGATGAGACATGTTCATCATGTCGGAGTTGGCCAATGACATGACCAGCCAGCCTGATTCTGCGATCTCATACAGAACGGCGACTTTAGGATCTTGAATCGGCAGTGCCTGGTTGCAGGCCTCTCTGTAAAATGTGGCAAAGTCTTCAATGCTCATCGTAGAAACTGCAGGCCTCAACTGCTGCTTCACTGCAACAGATGTGCCCTTCCACCGGGAAAGGTACACACAGCCAAAGCCTCCACTGCCGATCTTCCCAGCTATCTGAATGGAGATGTCATAGATGGGCTGCAACTTCTTGACAACTTCCACAGACTTGCAATCGATGCTCTCTCGCTCACGCATCAAGCTATCGTTCATCAAATCCATCGTGGGCTCACGCAATGTACGTTTGACAGTTTCTGTGGACACCATAAGCACTGACAATTCTGACCCTGGTGATGGAGACTGCCTGCTGGGAATGACACCTCCGTGGGGAGGCTCCTCATCAAACACAGAGCACCCTGTGCAAAACCTACCTGCCATGTATGATGGCTCAATCATAACTTGCGAGGCAGCACCACACTTTCCTTCTTGCTGTGCTCCCTCCAGAAGTGGCGTTTCGTCGATGCGGAACAATTTCATCAAATGCCCTTTGGTCAAGCTGATGAGTATTGCAGCCAGTGGCGTCATGACATACTCCCTGGGCAAATGCCCCACACAAGTAGTAGCTACACCTGCTGCTGGTAGACCCTCACTATCTCCTGCCTCAGTGAAGAATGCCCTGAAAACATCGTTGTGACTGGGTTTTGATTCACAGTTGTTGAAATGCATCTCCCACCATCCCAGCTTCATGACGATCTCTGACATTTGATCATTGTCCACCATTCTGGAATGTGGATGCAAAAAAGAGCGACCTGTTTCAAACTCACTGCTGCAGATGTCTCCTCCCATGGGCGGCCCATCCCACAGTGGCAGTTTACTGATGACACCATCACTCAAGCAGCTTCCATCCCTTGGACAGGGGTCCAATTCCATGGTTTCCGTATGCAGTTGCTCCTTGCCGCCATCCCCGGGGAGCATCTCCACAGGTATCCGCACTTGCCCACTCTCGTCACAATTCAAACAGGGCCCATCTTGCAGGTGGCCAGCACAGTGCTGCGAGATCAACGATCCCTGAAAACTCTCTTCCTCATTCTGAGATTCCAGCAAGCATAAAGTCATTGCAACATGTGTGCCCATGTTGGTCCCAGATCTTGCGTGGCTCCACTTGGCTAGCATGCTCGGCACTGCACACGCTTCCTCATGCGGGGCCTCCTTGCACGATGCCAGTTTTTGGTGCCACAGCCTTTTCTCACCCATGCCAACCTGGGGCGCTGTGTTGAGACTCCTCAGCTTGGACAGCACTTGTCTACCCCGCAGATGCCTTTCCTCATCAATACGATTCTCCAAGAGGTGCCTTCCCTCCAATGCAAAAGATATCAGTCCCAAAACAGATTGTTGCACCTGCATGGCGTCCCAGAAAGGAGTGAAATCAAGCGTAAACCCACACAGACAGAACTTGTTCCATTGGATCGCCATCATTTCTGCTGTCTTGTGAAGGCAGGTTCTTTGCTCGCTTTCCACAGTTCCAAAGTCAACACCTGCCAAAAGCAGAACTTCAGCAACAGGCATTGAAGCCTCAGCCTCCTTGTCTGGAAATGCCAGACATATGGGGGGGTCGTCGTCCTCCATCAGATTGCTTCTCTCCAGAATGGCGACAGCTTTGTCCCCACCCTCACAGAGCAGAAGGCTTTGGCTGAAGATCTCCAGCCCACACAACCTTGCAGCCAAAAAACATAACATCAGAATGGGAGGCTCAGTGTCTGGCAATGCGGAAAATAGCACAGGCCTGCCCCTTGGGGCACAGGGACGAATGCACACAAACTTGAGATGTGCTGTTTGCCCTTTGGGGCAGATGCTGTCCCTGCAGCAGCAAGAAGTTGTCAACATGGGCCATGTTGGTCAGCACTGGCTGTCGAAGGGGGAAGCAGCAACTGGACACCTGACGCAACTGCTATGTTTGACAAAAATTCCTATGGTTGGGAAAATGTGAAAGGTAAGTACATACTGTAGAAATGCAAACAGTGAGGGTTGAGAGAGACGCTGCACCGACGTCAGGTTCCTGGCGCCAGTAATTTCAAGCCCTCCAGAGCCCATTCACCAATAGTGTATTGTTGGCCACTTGCAAGAACTCGATAACCTTTGACAAATCAATGGTTCTCATAGTGTGCACACCGTGTGCGCAGCAGCCCACAGTGCAACGCGTACAGCCGTGCGGAGCTCAACGCGGCACCTCCCAGCAGTGGTGACGACAAGTGGCCAGCTCCATGCAGGCGCGTGCTGGAGTGTCAGAAAATCTGCCCCTGCCCAAAGGGCCGTGGAGGCGCTTTCCAGGGCAGCCCAGCAATGGCCCCTCGCTCGCAGGCCGAGATTGCCTCACGCCCCCAGAGTCGCCCACAGCTCTCAAAGTGGTTCAGGGACATTGCCCTTCCCGAAGGGGTCCGAGAACCAACTGAACCAGCGAGCGCCCAAGACATCCAGCACAGCGCGCGGCTGCCGCGCCCCGCAACGCAAAAACGACACATTCGAGCAACAAGGTGCTTTCGACCAGCAGGCGATGGGATGCGCAAACATCGTTTCCGATCGACCACGCAGCAACCCCGTACGTGAGCATAAACATCTGAAGAAACTGGCCGCTGGTTTTCGGACGAAAAACCCGCGCCTTGAAAGCTTCCCGCCCGCGTTCAACCGCCCTGGCGTCCAAATCGCGGTGTCAGGCGTGCCCAAGGCTCCGGCCTGGGAAAAGGAACCGCAACCCATCCAGAAGGGGCCCATAGGCCCCTACAAGTGGCCGCACATCGTGAGCGCCATTTTGTTGGATTCAACGCGATCGGTCTTGGCAGGCCATTGCAAGCAGGGATTGCACAGCGGGAGGTTGCACAAACCTGCGGGCGGTGCACGCGACTGGCGTTGGTGGCGTCGGTCCTCGCGAGCCTGTGCTCGGGGGCCGCAGCGAAACTGGTTGCCACCAGCACATCCTCCACCTCTTTCTAGCACCTGCTTCCCAGCGTCCCCTCCTCGCCCTTCTCCTTGCACGCCGCGCCTTAGGTTAGGGCAATGCACCTCCAACCGTGTTTCCACCACCTTCCGGCCTTCTGGCGCCCACCTGCCAGCACATAATGGCGCTCGCTGCGGCCGCGAAAAACACCGTTTTTGCTTTTCACAAGCTCATTTAACATTAATTGATGGCATCAGTATTGCTTTTGTGCTTGAGCTGCCGCCGCCTAGCATCGAACTGGCGTCACATTTGGCAGCACCTGGATTTTGTTTTCTCCTAGCGTGCAAGCTGCGGCATGGGTTAGTACAAAGTTCTCTTCCGTGTTCCCCCCACCTCCTCGGGTGAAGTTGAGGCAGGATCAGATGGAGTGCCTACTCTCCTAACGCCTCTGCTTTCTCAATGCGGAACTTAGGTTAGGAGCTTCAAGCCACGAATCCGTCACCAGCAGAAAACAGCCTGTTTGCGATGCCAACTGCGATGCCGTTTTGACACAAATTGATGCCATCACAGCCCCCTTTATGCCATCGCACTCATTGTGACGTTATCAATTTGTGTCAAAATGGCATCGCAGCTGGCATCGCAAACAAGTTGTTTTCTACCAGTGCGTGTTCCCTCAGTTTTCCCCCTGACACAGCTTCATATGAGCATAAAATGTGGATTGTGCTTTGGGACAAATTCCTCGCCTTATTAGGCAGCAACAGAGGCAAATTTTGTGGCCAATGTCCGCCGTGCTTCATGCCTTTACTGGCGTAAATGTATTAACTAGTTTCAAATTCAGGTCCAAATGAATTTGATGGCCTATGTAAGTGTCAAATAATTCTATGATTTTGGATTGAAGGGGGTCGGCTGAGGTATCTGGGCCGAGGTATCCGTACACACCTCTGGGTCAACGTGCTGCTCGCTCAAGACTCCCTGGGGTAAGCAAATGTCCTTTTATTCAAAGCTGGCATGCCGTATTCTTATTTAGCATTACTTCATGTTCAGTTGACTGAATCAAGTTCAATCAAGGGCCAACAGGATCCCTCCCATGGCACCAAGGGGCGAGGTTTCAGCAAGAAATTTAAGCACTGGCCGAAGCCCCTCCGGGCGTGTTGCTGCGGTTGTTGCTAATGCGGTGGCGCAAATCATGCGAAATTGTGCTTGTGCTCGGTAGGGGCGATGAAAATTGGCAACAAAACACGGTCTACATCGCGTCACACATTATGTGAGCCTAAATGCAAATAGTTGAACCCCTTTTGCTGCACGGTGTGCTGCCCGTATGCGAGGTTCAAAATGTCACAAGACGGAAGGTTATTGTGCGAAACGGGAATTCCTCTAATACAAAGGGAGTGTCATAGATCAGATCAACGGGGCGGTTTGGAAGGTTCTCGCCCTGTGGGAACTCCCATATGAATTAGCTATCCCGCTGAGCCGCCACTGTTCCTTAATGGAACAGGAGCTGTGCATTGTTCAAACTCAGCTGCCACACTCCACAACGACCCTGCGATCAGCACCAAATCCCTTCTTCTGAAATCGGTATGGTGCAGGCACGATTGCCGCAGTTGTTCGGGTTATCCAGCCACTGGATGCACAGTTCAACGAAAGATCGAACCGCAATCCAAGCGTTGCCGAGAGAAATGCGCCTTTATCAGGGCGCCTCGTGAGATGCTGAGATCTTGGACAACACCCGATTACAGAGTGGGGCACCACAGTGAGCCAAATGGTGGTGTCCCTACATAGCCGGGAGATGCTGTCCATTCAATTGATCGTTCGTTCAACTGCTGGGCCATTCGATGCTGAAATACCGGCAGGCTGAAGATGAGTAAATTGCCATACCATCAGCGACCTGTCCAGGATACGCTCTTTAGGACGTATCTCCAGCAAAGGCAAGGTACTATGCTCCTCCTGCGCTCAAATCATGTGCTATCATTCAGCCCATACACTGTCGTACTCAGCTACATTGTCTCCAAGCACCAAAACGCATGTGTTCGTCGATTTGCTCAATACTAAGGGACGGTGTCCCTAACACTCCGGTTCGACGAAATATTCCAAACTCCCATGCTTCCCGGACTTCTTCTCTGCACCGGGCAGCTCAAGCCCACCTTCTGAAACATCTGACGTCCAAATCCGCCACACTGGCCACGAATTTTGAACTGTGCTCACAATTGCCAGCTGCATCGCTGTTTTGTGGGAAGATTCGATATGTGAACGTGGCCACGAGTTCCTTTGATTGGTTTGCCACCCTCAAGCATGGCAGTAGCGTCCTGCGAGCGCAGCTGGACGTTGTATTGTTCAACAACATTGAATTTGACTCAACCACTTTGGATCGACTGCAGCACAACTTCACCTGCCAACACAGAGAAAACTGGACGAGAGTTTGGGCAGCCATTTCAATATCAGGACGCACGTATAGGTCCGTACAGACCATGCATTGTGTTGAGACAATAACTAAAAGCATGGCTGCAATATCACAATGTGGTCTGGCAGCATGCATCAAACAGCATATACTAAATGGACACAACATGCATTGATCTCTGCACATCCACGTGCCACAAACAACGTGTTTTCCTACATATAAATATTTGGCAGTACAAGCACAGGTGGTGGCTGTGCTGAGGGGCCAGTTTCAAGTACAGGATGAAGCGTGGAACGCACCTTGGAATGCCCTTGCCGCTAAATCTTTTAGAACAGTCAGCATCAGGATCTGTCCTTCACCAATTTGTGCGCTCTGAAGGTGGTCATCCACAGGGTCATCAGTTGCAACCCCCGGCACCTGGGAGTGTCCAAAAAAGCAATTTCAATGGGGAGCAACGCAAAGCAGATGAATAACCACACCAATCAAATGATGCAAAGCGCACGCGGGTCGGCTGACTGTGAAAGCCAGATCTAAATAAGCAGACTTTGGATGTGCATAGAACGGCTAATGGGAAGATGCCTGCAGAACAGTGTGTATTATTGCATTCGAACATCACCACTAGATTCGTTGCAAGATGACTGAAACATTATACTTCCAGTGGCCCATCTGCTTGAGAAGGCATCGAAGACTAAGAGAGGACAGCATTTGGACTTTTGTGCACTGCAGTCTCGATGGAAGCCAGACTCAGTCCTCTGCACTCCATCTGTTGTGTCAACACTTGTGACAATGCCCAGAAGTGCTGAAATACTGCTGAGTACAGTCCATTGCACCGATCGAAGTTACTGCACATGTTCTGGAAAACTGTGCCTTATCCTACATTAATCGTCAGCAATCCCCTTTTCAGCAAGAAGGCGTCACAAGTACTACTAAGAACAATGTTTTGCCTCAACATGTGCTTTCCTTCTTGTCATCCGTGCAAACTTACTGGTTTCCTTTCGGCGTTCATCCGTCCAACTGCATTCCAGACTTTCACTTGCTGCTTATTGACCTGGTTGCAGGCAAACTATCTCAGAAATACAGGCAAGAGGACAATTTCAGAAACTTTGGTGCAGCAAATGACACAACCAACCACCAAGTCTTTGTACAGATGCTTCCTGATAGCATCGTTGCTAAGCCTTTAGGGCTGGAAAACCCTAAGGTGGACATTTGCACAGTGCTTTGGTGTAAATTGCGAGATTCACTGTGTGCTGTCAACCATGGAATTTCCAATGTTCCAATTCAGTTTCCATCCGATGGCAAGAATCTACGTAGATTTGACGAAAACTGGAAGCAGCCAAATTCTGGTGACGAGCTCCAACTGCTGGAACATAGATCAACTTACCGTTGGCCAAATTTGTTTGGACTCTGCAGTCTCTGCAAAGCACAGTTGGCAAGACATTAGTGCTTACCAGGGTTTGTTCACAGCTGGTAGCAAAATGTTGATATGTGGATGCATACATAGCTTACTGCAGGGCATTTCGGACATGAACACACTTCTTCCATCCAACTCTTCACCACTCTGCTTGGAGGTGTGGCCAGCCATAAACAACAGCAACAACATGTATATTTGCCGGTTCAACATTCCCTTGACTACCTCAGGCGCTGCACATGTTTGCAGATTTCTGCTTTCAATTAAGAAAACATTATTAGGCTAGATAATGAACACCAATCTCTCAGCCACTTTTCACCCTAAAATGCCTCAAGTATCTAATTCAGTGCAGGAAGCACCAGTACCTTCTTCAGCGCGCACAGCGCGTATGTGAATGCCGCTGCTCCCATGAATAATGCCAAGGCTTCCCTCCACATCGTGTAAAGCCTGGGGCACTACCTGGTCAAAGTTGAAGGTCAGCCCTACTGTGGCTACACATGTAGGTTGAAATATACATTGTTGAAGAATAAGGTCCCTTTGCTTCCAACAACTTTGATATTGGTTGCAGCACAGTTCAGGAAATTTGTGCCCATGGCCATGATCCACATCCATGGATGCAGCCAAGATAAGCCGAAAATATTGAGCCTGCCAGAAGATCTATCATCAAATCAGAAGCACTTGCAAAGGAAATGTAGACGAAGAATGCAAGTACACAACTTGGGAGAAGCTTGAAGATATCCAGGTGTGTTGTGGGCAGCCACGCTGGAAACTGTGAACCTATATTGCTAGTGTTCATAACATTCCCTAACAGTGCTGTGAGACTCTTCAATGAGAACATAAGCAACATCTATGCAGGTGACATGCTCTGGGTAAGTAGGATAGACTCGTTTGTTGCAAGTTTGTCAGTTTAAACAGAACGAATGGATTAAAATGGACATCTACCCCATTGTCCATAAACTGCGAATTTCACGCAGTTGCTGACTCAGAAACTGTCCACAATGGGTTATATTGAAACTGGATTGTGTGATTGCCATTTTACCAGCAGATTCAGTGGCACTTAGGAGATCGATTGCACTCGCATCACCTTGACATATGGTTCCTCAGTTACCATCACACAGCCCTTGAACACGGGTATTCCCAGGCTCCCTCCCAAAACTGGGGGAGGAGAACGATGGCACTTCTGACAGAACGGCTGTCTGGGACCTGCACAAGTACAACTGCAGCAAGTGAATGCCATCCTGCTCTCTCAGTCAACAGGAGTGCACCTGAAACAACACATGGAAGAAGACGCCCCTGCGATGTCTCCGCTGCTGCTGGACAAGGTCCTTGGAGCAGCAAACCGCATGCACAGATTTCTGGGGAGTGGTTTGCATCTGCGCAGAGGCAACTGCTGGATCTGTGGAGATTGATCTCCAGACATTTCTAGTCCTACAGGAGCAAAACCAGAAAGCTGCTGAATAGTATCTCCAAGGTCTGCATGCCACGGAATTGGGCCACCATGCAACATCATCCTCCAGAAAAGGGAAACTTGTATGCATGTATTTGTAGCAAAATGAGCAACACTGGCTTCTGTTGCACTACATTGATCAAGCGTGTGCCATCTTGCTGAACCAGGCACTCCAGGCTAAAGCATGCTGCACAGCGCTGCGCAGTGTCCTGTTGCATGCAGGCTCCATATCTGCCATGGCGTGCTGCCCCTGCAACCTCCCAACACCCTCTACCTACAATCGCAAAGCCAAAGAACCAAAAAACTGTGTACAGTTAAAAATTGCCCAACAGCAAACCCGATGCGTACAGCGCCATTGATGCAGCCCCACATCATCAACCCTCGTCCCAACCCAGCCAGAACGCCAACTTTCCCCGTTCAAAAACCGCTTCCCCCTACACATTTTTCAAACAGCAATAGGACCCCCGATCCACCCCACCCCACCCACCTCCCCCGCAAGAAAGACAAGAAAGTGCTGAACCTCCACAAGAGACGGCTCGCACAGGTTCAAACGACGCCAAACAAGCCCCGGTTAACAGCAGGCAAACGCGGACGCCACAACGCCGAAGGTGTGGTTTGGGCCGAACCAACAAATGCATCACCTCCACTGCATTAACCAAAAACGTGACATGCAGGACAGGGCACGTGTCTTGACCGCGTTCGGAGCGTCCGACAGCATCAGGTTCGCCGGCGGTGCACAAGGACCTCACAGCGCTTGACAAAAAGGGCATTGGGAAAGATATCCAAACGCCGTTCGCGCGACACGGCAGATCATGAGCGCTACTCCCCACGAAGTCCCTTCGGCCATCCCAGGCGAGGTGGCAATAAATTGAGAGGTGTAGGCCCGAGAGCAGGGGCGCTTTCGTCCTCGTGGCCGAGATCACAGCACAGCCCGCAGCAGGCCACAGAAAGCGCGTGTCCTCGACACAAAGTGCACGAGGTGATTCTTCAACCGATGCCAGACCTAGGTGCGCACCGTGGCGATGAGCGATTGGACCGGGAGGGGTATCATTTGGTGCCGGGGTTCTTTCCCGGGGCGTCGCCAGCCAGTTAGGGCTCAACGAAGGCAACTCGCGCCATTCTTCGAGAGCGGTGACCGCAAAATCACAGCGTCCATCGTCCGCAGGAATCTGTCGGGTCATCGGCCACGAGGGGGCCTACCTTTCTCGCACAGCGACGAGGCTCCGGCCCGGGGTTCTCCTCCTCCTTCAATGCTGTTTCCGCTCCAGGGCCACCCAGCAAACGGCAGTGCCCCGGAATACTGGCCTCCGAATCGAGACAGGGGATAAATGCATACCGCGCGTCTGATTGGACAATCCCCGTTTGTAAGCTCGTAATTCGCCCCAGGTCCCGCCTCACACCGTGCTCACCGCGCTGGCTGTATTCGCTGACCGCTGACCACCGTGCTTACCACAGGAGCGGCCATTCCAATCTTCCGTCGCTCCGCGTTTCCTCTGGCTCGTGGACGGCGGTGCTCGCGGCCAGCGCGCGATGCCCCGGAGTGGGCCGGTGGCACCGTGGGCCATGGGAACTGTGTTTTCTACCTTCCCTTTCTTTTCTTCTTTATCCATGTGCATGTGCATGAGATGTTGGAACTCTGGCCGCTGCCAGATCACTTTCATCCAGGGCATTTCACCGTGCTCTCCTGATGTACCCCTTGCGTGTGAAGCTGCAGGCCGTGATTGGCACCAGTGCAAATGTACCTGTGAGCCAAAGCTGGTCAGCCATTTGGTCCTCAGTGGTGTTTGGTGTATCCACTGTCTGCGACAGAAAATGGCAGCGATCGACGGTGCACATATTGGGGCATCTGTGAAAGAAGAAACAAACTCAGTCTGCTTGCAGTCTTGCATGTGTGCACCTGTACAATTGGGTGCAAACTTGCAAGGAAGCACTTTCAGGCCAGATAGCAAAAACGGCTGTATCACATGCTTATGCCGGGTGGCCGCCATTCTGGAGAAGGCAAAGATGCTATGCTCCAAGATGGGCCTTGCTGGAATAAAGTGGAGTATGTCACTAAGTTTTCCATTTTTCAATAAGGCCAGCCCAGGAACACCGCATCGTTGCCATGTCCGGCATCGACTCCAAGATGGAAAATGAGCATCCCCTGCCCAGCTGAATCGCCAACACTGGCAACCTGGACCCACAAACGAGAGCAAATGTGTGTTGATATTGTCTGAAATATGGCAACCAAAGCTAATGGTCGCTGTGGGCAAGTGCAGTGTGAATGCAGAACCAGTTTCTCCCTTCCACAATAGCCACTGCACTTTGCAGCCTGGTCATGTATAACTATTGATGGTTGTTTGGAGAAATGCTTGTAGGAACAATGTGTTTGGCACATGATCTGGAATCGATGGGCAGCAGAACATTCCAAAACAGAGTAATGTAGTGCCATGCATGGGCTACACCAATGCACAGAAGAGACTGTTGGGACACTGTTTGACAAGTTTGCGGATTGCCGGAAGTCAGCAGCAGGGCAGCTTGGATCACCATGGGCACAGACGTTCATGAAGACTACGGTGTGCGACATCTCTTGCAGTTGCTGGATGGGCAGCATAGCATGACAACCAACTCTTCCAATCCAGAATTCTCCATTTTGACCTTGGTGCAACTGCAGCAAGCCAAAAGAATAATGGGCATATGTAAATCTTGACATAGCATCCTGGTTGGCAAAGCGAGCTTACAGTTGCCTATCTAAACATCTATAGGCAACTGCCACAGCAACTTGTTAGGGCGAGGGTAGCACCTGAGCATTTGAATGCGATGAGATATTGAAATGGAAGAAACGCTTTCTGCAGCCTTGGTACTTTGGAGACTTCTTCAGATCCAAGATTCAGCAGTTTGCAGAAATGGCAACATACAACTAGCATTCTGCCACCATTCCACAGGTAGGCCAACCTTTCTGCATTTAGAATTGATGCTTCCACTAGGCTGGGGATAGCAACGGAATGTATGCTGCAACATTGGCAGGATTCACCAACTGATTTGTGTAGATCTTGATTCCTCGTATGTGAAATTTTGGCAGCAGTGATGCTTAACTGACAAACTTCACTGACTTCTGTATCAAAATTTGCATGAGTACTCTATTTCAATTGATTTCTTGTCATCTGAAACCAAGCAAGGTGTCTGACAGCACCAAGGCAACAGCCAGGATGTGTGCAGGACCACACTCGTGTCTTTGCAGCTGCCATTCCAGTTGGGTGCTGGTGTTGGCTATCTACCACAGATTGCAGGGATCCCTTCCTGAGAGCAATAAAGACAACGGGCACCTGTGTGGGCCAAAACTGAGGCTTCATCCTGTGGGCTTGCAAATGCAAAATTGAAAATACAGAAGTCGGATACAAGTTGTCAATTCAACTTTTCACAATGTCACACGCTCCTGCAGTGTTGCAAATGCACTGAGTAAAACAGTCACAAACAACATCACTGGGTATAGAAAGGCACGCATCGCTGAGGGGGAGCTGATGGATCGACACAACACAACACACAAGAGATTTGCACCTCTGAGGTGCACCCTCGGCCATCGTCTTATTGGAAAGGCAGGGATGCCCGTGTCAATAAAACATTACTCCATTCCAACGGCATCCTAGCAGGATGATTGTCAAAACAGCATCGACAAGGTGGCCACAGTCGTTAATTGGCTTAAGAATCCCACATTCTCGACCTCAATGCTGTGTAGAGCGCATCTTGTGAATGGTCAGCATAGTGGGCCTTGGGGGCCCCAATGCACATCTGCTTAGATCCTTACTCGCCTGTCGCGGGCAATTGCCCGTCGCCGCAATTTGCGAATGCACTCTTCTGCAGGCGGCCTGAGTGCCGCATTGCGCATGGAGCCAGCATTACACGTGATGACTGCCTCCAAATGCCGTGGCTATCCACCACTCTGGACAAAAGGGACGACACTCAGACCTGAGGTGCGTCACGCGGTCCCCCAGCATCACCACGAGGCGGGCGCAACCGCGCAGAGCGTGTGACGGCGAACGCCTCCCACGCCATGACCCGGGCCCACACCGCCGCCTGGCACCTTTGCGTATCAACGCCAACGCCGGGTCATCAAAAGCATCACCTTGACTAACAACAGGGCTGGTTCATCCAAAGCATCACCTCGCCGAGACGCGGATGCGGTCCTGTCCTTGCTGTGTCTGCTGGGTCCTATTAGGGTGGAAGACGGTTCGAAGCCGGATGCGGAATCGAACTTACCGGAAGGCCTTTATTAATTGGGCTGGGTCGCACCAAAGGACCAGCCAAATCCTGCACCTCCTTCCCAGGCACCTCGCGCTGCGCGGCTCTCCCTTCGGCCAGCTCAAGCCCCGAGGCGCCCGCCGTGCCGTGCACCTAGCCTTCGGTTTTGAGACGCCGAGGCTCAGGCTCCCGCCTACCGACTTTGGCCGCAGCCCAAAATTGCCAGCAGGCCGCCTGGTCGCCTCCGCCATCGCCAGGACCTTCAGGTCAGTGGGGTCGCACTGCCTTCGGGACAGCCAGCTCCCCGGCGGCCAGCCGCCACTTTCACAACGGGCAGAGGGTTGGAAACGCACATGCGCATGGCGTCCTTGCTCCCAGTGCGGCCGATTGCCGGTGTGGTGGGTGTGGGAGCGGAGGATTCGGGGGTGGGCGGCTTCCCCAGCGTGAGCCGCCGTTTGGCGTCGGGGTTGCTCTAAAACCCACGAGGCTAGGAGCTCGGGGGGACGACGGATCGGGAGATCGAAAATGCAGCTGGACGAGGTGCCGATATCGCCGTTATCTTTTGTCATGGTTCACGGCGTCGCTGGTTGCTTGGCCGAGCTTGGCCCTTCGCAGGTGTGACGCTTCAGCCATTCCTGGCTTCAGGCTCACTCCCGGCTACCGTCGAGAAGGGACAGGCAGGCGGACCTCAGCTCGGTTGGATTCCCAACGGAATTCAATTTTTGAAAATATTTGTGTGTCAGCGAGTAAAGGTGGCCGACTGGCGAGTGGATGTGTGTGGCGACAGGATGGGACTGTCGTGGTTGCAACGCCAAGTGGGCCATTGTGTGTTGCCGTGGCCGCCGCTGGGGGGGCACTCGCGCTTTGCGGCCAGCCGTCGCCAGCGGGTGGCTGAACCGCCTGCGTCGGTGGCCCGCAGCGCAGTTGGGAAGGAGGAATGAAGGGGGAAGTTTGCTTTGCTTGTGTCCTAATTAGGAGACACTGTTTGGTGGCTTTCGCAGCCCTCCTAACCTTTTCCCTGGGAATGTCGCGACCCACAGACAGATGGCGCCACAGCTTTGGCGACGGATTTCCAATTTGACAAATTTCGACTATGACAAGCACCGCGCCTCGCGCCCATTATTGGCATCACTACATTGCCAATTAGCAAATTATGCTGCAACAACTACTGCGATAGCTGATGATCTTGTTAATGACAAAGCAAAAGAAATTTTCTAGACTATCAACCGTGTTGACCCTGAATCACTGCATGGTCGGTGTAGCACGGTAGTCTTTACCAATCTGTTGTGTTCGCAGGAAGGCGTCGAGGTGTTGTTGAACACCACCCCGCCTCATCCCTGTACCCATTTAGACCGCAGATTTCAGGCGGCTTTGCGGAAATGACGGCCCTCGTAGTTGGTAAGGAAGTTTCCCACGTCAGGAAAATGCGGCTCGATTCGAACAGTGTAGAATTTCGGGGAATCGTGCATCCGCGACGTGCAATGCTATCACTGGCCCGGCAGTGCATCTCCCTCTTTAGGTCCATTCTGCCAATGATCCTGGCACGTCTTGATTTCAGGGAAGAGTGGCGTACCCTGTGAAGGCCTCGCCGAGTGCTGTCCAGGCGGGCTCATGGGCTACTTTTTCGGAGGCGGATTTGGAGGTGCGCTATGTGGACGCCGTCCAACCCTCGCTGTTGGCAAGAACAATGCGCGGATTGCGCAAATGCCATCTCTTGGCAAGCCTACAGCCACGCCCAGTTGTATTGAACGAAGGCACTGTTTTGATTTCCGTACGCATTGCGCTGAAGAGACGCCAGTGGTGGGGAATTGAGGAAAGGCCCAGTCTCATGCGACGTTGCGGGGGGGGGGGGCGTCACCGCCTCGTGTGACGTCCCCAGGATGGTGTGAGGGAGTGGGGGGAGGTGGGGGGAGGAATGGTGGGGCGTCAGCAGTGTCGGCGAGATTTATCTCAAGGGCTGTGGGGGGTTCGTCGGGGCTGAGGCGTCACAGGAGGCTGGGCCTGTAGGCCCCCACCCCCCCTCCTGCACCCCGGTGCCTCCAAGGCATCGATTGCCTGCCGACGATGCCGACATTGGCGAAGCGTTGTGGGTACCTGAACCCCAAGGCCCTCCGTTCCTGCGCCTGTCGGTACCTTCAGGCGCCGATGCCCACCGACGCCCGCTGACGTGCCAGCGGCCTATGGTGCCGACGCGTTGGCACCCTTTTGCCAACGTCGGCCGAGTTTAAACACAAATTTGTGTAACCTCCTCATAAAACTCAACTGCGGTAGAAAGAGGTATTTACGTCCTTCGCCCAAGTTGTGGATCCTCCTCATTACGCCAAAACTCAACTATGGTACAAATCGCATTTAATGGTAAAAGACGATGTTAATTGACGACTTTGTTGGCGGCATGTGCATATACCCGCCCCTGTGCCCTTTATGTGTGACGCTGTCCTGATGCCGGGCATGGTGGCATTGGGAAAATTACTAATTTTGTGCGCGCAAGGGCACTCGAGGGGGCGGGGAACAGGACATTCTGTCCATTTACAGCGCAGAGGGAAATTTGCAGAAGTCCACGGATAGGTGACATCGGCAAAGGATGCTCGATGGATGTATACAGTAGCGGCTATTGACAATCAGGCCCTCTCAATCGTGAACCCGTAAGGCTCATAATTCATTATCGTTGCATGGAAAAACAAATCAGCATCGTGGAGAAGTAGCGGCGGAGAGGGACGCAAATTGGCGCGGATCGGTGTGGCAAGTCCGTACACTTACTGGAAGTGGCGGGTAGTGTTCGTTGCCCGTTGATTGGGACTGTCATTTGCATTGGTAGTCTTGTCCCTTATCGGTTTCTTGTTTCAAGTTTGTAAGACGAACCCAATCAGCCAGTCTGACATGAGATGAAGAACCGCTGATATTGATGTCGGTGGATGTCAGGGATGGGTGTGAGATGGCGTGGTCGGCCTGGTATCCAACGGCCCAGCGCAAAGGTGGCAGAGCTCTTCCCCACGTTGGATAGGCAGGGAGGGAGCTTGGCAGCGCCACGTTTTGGGGACCGTCGCCGGGTCAGAAGTTCCACGGCTCGTGGTGGGTGGACCCGATGGAAGCACGCTATGGCAACACCTTGCATTGGGCACTGGTACCAGAACTTGCGCTCTGGTTTTCGTTGAGAATGATTTACTGTCTTTGAGTACTGTGAGGGCGTCGAAATGGCAATTGAAAATAAGGAAGAGGTGGCGTCGCCCATTGGCCGTGGGATCTGAGCTTGTTGTGGGACTTGTTGGGCATGAACATGCCAAAATCGATACATCGACTTCCCTTGGCTGTCAGGATCAAGTATCAGCGTACCGTGTTGACGCTTATTGCAAATCGAATTTTGCAGTTTCCTCCACTTCAGGTTTGCTCCTTGGATGTGTTGGCTGCATGGTTTCTGCTGCTGCGACTTGCGTGAAAATGTTTTGAGTCCTTTGGCTGCATTTGCAGGAATGCGCAAAGGGCGGTCGCTGCGAATCGTAAGTCTGGTCGTCCTGACAGAGGTGGTCCACCTTTGCTGCCTTATTTTCCTAATGACGCCAACACAGGCATGCGCTTCAGGTGGGATTCACATCGCACGATGAACGTTGAAACAACATTGAAAAACCGTAGTGGTAGAAATTTAGGAGAATGCTAGTGATATACGAAGTGCTTGATCGACCATTTGCCAATGGAAACAAGTGGCGACCCCAAAGCTGACAAAGAACGGGAGTTCCTCGCAAAGGGCGCCCCGAGGGCGCAGTGGGTTCAAGGCTAAAGCTCTGAATACTAAGTCTTTCAGATGGTGCGCACAAGAGGCTCTAGCACGAGTACCTCATCCCGCAAGATTCCTTTTTGTGCAACAAAATCAGACCAAGTGCGGTCATAGCGGAAATCACAATGGCCCATTTTAACCTCTGAAGCGATGCTACTTCCGACATCTGCAGCTGCAATGGCAATTGGAATGACATTGTAGTCAGCTTCCCTTCTCGCCTCGCCATGGGCCCGTTGCGTTTCATGCCATTTGCAGCACTACAACAGTGGTATATCTCCTATGACAGTGTAGTTATCCGTGTTTCAAGATAGTTGATGTTAATACGCACGAGCCACTCTTGCCACCCCGTGATTCTTCTGCGCCCTCATTCGGAAACAACCCAGCTCAACATGAGCAGCTGGCAGTCAGGAGAGTACAGTAGAAGAATTCGATGTAGGAGGAAAGAGATAAGCTAACTGTACAGTTTTTAATGAACATGGGCGCTAACATTGTATGGCGCGTTTGCCTCCTGCTAAGGAAAACATCGGTAATACTAAACCGCCTGTTATTGCAAAACATGTACTGTGATTGTGTTTTAAAAAGGCCATGTTGCCTTTGGTGACAAATCTTAATGCGCCGTTGGACAGCAGGCAGCTGCCTTCCTGGAGGGAACCCGGACAAAGTCATGCCCAATATAAAGGTAAGAAATTATGAACACGACTGAACGCTGTTGCATAACGTGTTGAGTCTGTTTTGGCATCGCAACTGCGAACTAAACAATGCGCACAAACAAACTGTGTTTGCCAAATCTCTGCTGTCAAAAGGCGCATCTCTCATAAGTTCGCCAAATCATGCCCTTGCCGCATCTCACTTTTGCCAACAGAGAATTTTTGGTGCAAACACGGTCTTCCGATGAGTTTTACATAACTAGCGTGAACGGAATGAAGGTGAAGGCAAGATGGCAATGAAAACCAAGCAGAAAGCCTAATAAAGAAAGTCTCGTGTCGCCCACGCACTGATCCACATCTTTACGTCTGCCTTGCAATATGACCATGTATTTCTGTCGGACACCATAGTCGTAGGAAACTTGACAATTCTTCTTCCGCGCTTGGTTTAAGTCCGAACTAATGTGAAATATTTCACATGAGCATCTGTATTCATTTGGCCATCATTGCGATATTTGATTAGATCCTCATGCAACTCTATTCTGCCTATGACGGCTGGATGGAATCATGAATGCTCTGATTCCCCTGCTGGAATGGCCTTCGGAAAATAGTCGGAGAAAACAAAGGCGCATTTCATTGGTGATAGTGTACGACTAAAACCGGAATGTAAACGTCTCCGTTATGTTTCGGCTTTTGAAATGGGAACGAAAACATCTGCAGTACGCCTGAACTTTGAAACGGGAGCACGGCCGTGTGATTCACGTTGCTTTGGCAATTGCCCCCGAACGGAACGTAAACGTGCAAAACACGTTTCACACGCTTATTCGCATATATTATTCACCTTCAAGGGGAACCTTTCGTGTAACGCTGTGGACGCAGTGGATGTGGTTTGAATACAGGATTCGGTATCCACGATCACCAGTTCCTGCGTCCACTCTGATTTGCGAACTATCTCTTGACGGCATTTTGCCCCAAGAAAGATTCCAGCAGTTGAAAAATGCATCTGCGATTGTGGCCACTTTGGCGGAGCGGGTGCGCCGTACTTTGAGTGATACGAATCGATGGATAATGTGCTTGCCTTCGACAGGATGGGTGGATGGAAGTGCTATCGGAGTGCTTCCCATACATGGCCAGCATTCGAAGAAACGCAGGGGGTAATCACTTTTGCAGCGGATTCCTCATCGGGGGGGGACTCGTTGTCACGGCAGCCCACTGTTTTGACGACGGGATCTCGGAGAACCCCATAGTCATCATCGAACCGGGGGGAAGGAATCTGGTACACTACTATTTTAATGCGCTTAAGTGGACTTATGCATTGGTTTGTCTGCCACATCTCCGTGCATTTCCGCTAGTTTGATTCGTTGATTTTGGGCATTATTCGTAGTGATGATGCCTCTGTAGCCAATTGTTGACTTGAAGCTGTGATGAGTGCCATGAACTCAGGTGATCATCGTTGAAATGAAGCAATTGTATATTACCATTAACAGTACTGGACCCAGTAGTAGCGCATCAAAGCGAATGTACCTGGAAACATGTAATGGTAATATTGGAGCAATGCGGAAATGGCGGTGTATCAACGCTTTTCTGGACGGTTTGCCTGAACTTGTTCCGCATGTTTTGCTGCAGCGTTACATTGCATTTCATTCACAGCATTATACTGGGAGTTTGTCCCAAAAGCGCATGTATTGCCAAACCTGTTTGGTGGTCGAGGGTTCGTGTCTCCCTTTCTTGATGAATGGGCACTTAGAAACTGACGCGATTTTTGTTCAGTAGATACATGTGGCGTGAACAATGCCCCGGATTTTCGCGTTAGCTTTAAGCACACTTTCCTTCATTCACTCTGGCTTTATGAGTTGTCTGTAAGGAGGTAAGATGCGATCGCATTCATGTCCACCCAAAGTGGAAAGGCGATCTCAACGCTGGCTACGACGTGGCTATCATTGTCTTGCGGGAACAATTTGTCCAGGAGTCTTCCATCGAGGCGATTCTTGGCAGCATACAAGTTCCACGCCTGGCGTACCCCGGCACAGACTTGTACGCCAACGTCAAAGTCTTCGCGTTTTCCATGGCCGATGGCGGTCTCCAGGCTGCCCTGTTTCAGGTAGTGGAAGAATCCCACTGCTCGCAAAGGCGGGGATGGGGCGAGAGGCTGCTGTGCGTCTACTCGCCAACGGCCAGCGTTTACAAAGGCCTTTCTGGTGGTCCCGTCGTCCTGTTTGGGTACAGGTCGGTCGCGGGCGCCACAGAGAGACAGCCGGATTTGGACGTCGCCATCGGCATCGTGTCGTCCTCGGATAGAGATGGATTCATGGCGCTGACCTCGATCGTCTCCATCCGAGGCTGGATCGACAAAGTGCGACAAAATCAGGTGAGCGTGCTGATTATAACTTTCAACCAGTTGAATGTCATTCTGCGATTGCCTCCTCTGTCCAGAATTGAATGAAGCAGTTGGTTGTGAGCTCAGCTTTGTAGTAAATGCTTGTTTGATCTCTTTGAAAATCATCCCAGAGCATTTCAGAGGCGGGGGAGGAGGGCGAGGGCCCTGCCAACCGCTTGCTAACTTAGCCAACTGAATTGTGGCATGCCCGGCGCCGAATGCAGTGCTGCGTAGTGCGATGCTCTCAGTGAGCTCACGTGCGCGGCTCCACCTGGCTGTCTAAATCGTCCTCGATTGTGACTCTTGGGCCCCTTCACGTCTTTGCAACGTGACCCTTCTACGATCCGTGGGACATGCTGTGCCCTCATTCCGTAAAAGCATTGTAGGTATAAAGCGCGAAATGGCTCGTAGCCATGTAACAGAAGCATTAAGCATCCGTGCGATCAACGATCCATGAACCGTATTTCCTTGGGGGCACGCGGCTTACCGGTACGTTGTGCAGGTACCTGAACAAAGAGGTTGCCTGTTATGACTTTCTTGAGTGCTCTTCGAGACTGACCAATGCTCGTATTCTGTTGCGCGATGAACAGCAAGTCAGCGGGACCGTCAAAGCTGCAATTCTGTACTGGATGTCAAGGGCTGTTTCAACAAGTTTCTCCTTCCTGTCCTTCATGCTCGCGTTGAAGGCGGTGCGCGCTTGGTGGCAAGGACGACGACAGGTGAGTGACCTGCTTCGAGTGTCAGATTGGCTTATCATAAATGCATTGTAGAAACGGGAGAATGTCGCTTGACTTATGTGTATATAACAACGCTCCATGTAATGGCCAATCCCGGTGGGAACCCCCCATTGCATGAAGCGCGATCCTCGTGGGAGGGGGAAGGTACCCCACCGGAGCAACATGTGCGCAGTATTATGATAGTTGAGGCATCAGCATTATACAACAGCAAGTCAATGTATAAAATCAATGCACGAGCATTGCGCCGGAGCTCTGCTCCGCGTCATTCATAACAACCTACGTATATCGCAATTTGCTGCCCTCAGATTTTTGTGGTTTGTTCCGCATGAGGCTTTTGATTTCTGGAAGGAAGATCAAAAATATTGGATGCTTTCGTATTAAGCTCATAATTTCCCTTGGAAAAATGTTGCTGAAATGGCGGTAAGTTATTTTACCTTTTTAAGAACATGTTTTGGTGAAACAGCCGCCGCATGCGCGCGGTTGAAGAAGCAATTTAATGGCTAACTCCCTTCTTGTTCTGTCCCTGAAGATTTTGCGGACTCCGCCAAATGGACCATCAAAAACGGAAACCGTGGTCTTGATCTGCATCGTGTTGACGGCGTTCTTGTGGAGTTTCGGGGTGAGATGATACCTCGGAAAATAATGCAAGTGTATGGGGACAGATGCTCTGTGCACAGCAATGGACTGGACTGAGCTGCACAATAACGTTTTATTCGATGAGACCCTTGCATGGGAAC